>JAUNZM010003000.1:0-48210 GCA_033459285.1 Clamator glandarius
TTTTAGAAGGGTCCGGGGGGGCTCTAGAAGGGTCTGGGGGCTTTTAGAAGGGTCCTGGGGTGCTCTAGAAGGGTCTGGGGACTTTTAGACGGGTCCTGGGGTGCTCTAGAAGGGACGGGGTGCCTTACGGGGGGCCCTGGGGGCCTCTAGAATGGTCTGGGGTCTTTTAGAAATGTCCTGGTGGTCTCTAGAAGGGTCTGGGGGCTTTTAGAAGGGTGCTGGGGGACTCTAGAAGGGTCTGGGTCCTTTAGAATGGTCCTAGGAGGCTCTAGAAGGGTCTGGGGTCTTTTAGAAGGAACCGGGGAGGGTCTAGAAGTGTCTGGGGGCTTTTAGAACTGTCCTAGGGGCCTCTAGAATGGTCTGGGGTCTTTTAGATGGGTCCTAGGGGGCTCTAGAAGGGTCAGGGTGCTTTTAGAATGGTCCTGGGGGGCTCTAGAAGGGTCTGGGGCCTTTTAGAATGATCCGGGGACGGTCTAGAAGGGTCTGGGTGCTTTTTGAAGGATCCTAGGGGGCTCTAGAAGCGTCTGGGGGCATTTAGAAGGATCCGGGGAGTGTCTAGAAGGGTCTGGGATCTTTTAGAAGGGTCCTGGGGGTCTCTAGAAGGGTCTGGGTGCTTTTATAAGGGTCCGGGGAGCCTCTAGAAGGGTCTGGGTGCTTTTAGAAGGTCCTGGGGGGCTGTAGAAGGGTCTAGAGGCTTTTAGACGAGTCCTGGGGTCCTCTAGAAGGGTCTGGGGGCTTTTAGAAGGGTCCTGGGGTTCTCTAGAAGGGTCTGGGGTCTTTTAGAAGTATCCTGGGGTTCTCTAGAAGGGTCTGGGATCTATTAGAGGGGTCCGGGGTGCTCTAGAAGGGTCTGGGGGCTTTTAGAAGTATCCTGGGGGCCTCTATAAGGGTCTGGGATCTATTAGAGGGGTCCGGGGGTGCTCTAGAATGGTCTGGTGGCTTTTAGAAGGGTCCTGGGAGGCTCTAGAAGGGTCTGGGGGCTTATAGAAGGGTCCTGGGGTTCTCTAGAAGTTGTCTGGAGAGTTATAGAAGGGTCCTGGTGTCTCCTAGAAGGGTCTGGGATCTATTAGAGGGGTTCGGGGGGGCTCTAGAAGTGTCTGGGGGCTTTTAGATGGATCCGGGGAGGGTCTAGAAGGGTCTGGGTGCTTTTAGAAGGGTCCTGGGGCGGTCTAGAAGGGTCTGGAGTCTTTTAGAAGGGTCTTGGGCGGGTCTAGAAGGGTCTGGGTGCTATTAGAATAATCCGGGGATGGTCTAGAAGGGTCTGAGTTCCTTTAGAAGGGTCCTGGGAGGTTTTAGAAGGGTCTGGGGTCTTTTAGAATGATCAGGGGAGGGCTAGAAGGGTCTGGGGGGTTTTAGACTGGTGCTGGGGGGCTCTAGAAGGATCTGGAGGCTTTTAGAGGGGTCCTGGGGGGCTCTAGAAGGGTATGGGTTCAATTAGAAGGATCCGGGGAGGGTCTAGAAAGGTCTGGGGGCTTTTAGAAGGGTCCTGGGAGGCTCTAGAAGGGTCTGGGGGCATTTAGAATGATCCGGGGAGGGTCTAGAAGGGTCTGGGGACTTTTAGAACGGTCCTGGGTGGCTCTAGAGGGTTCTGGAGGATTTTAGAAGGGTCCTGGGGGTCTCTAGAAGGGTCTGTGTGCTTTTAGAAGGGTCCTGGGATGCTCTAGAAGTGTCTGGGTGCTTTTAGAAGGGTCCTCGGATGCTCTAGAAGGGTCTGGGGGCTTTTAGAATGGTCCTGGGGGGCTCTAGAAGGGTGTGGGTGCCTTTAGAACTGTCCTGGGAGGCTCTAGAAGGGTCTGGATGCTTTTAGAAGGGTCCTGGGTGGCTCTAGAATGGTCTGGGGGCTTTTAGAAGGGTCCTAGGGGCCTCTAGATGGGTCTGGGGGCTTTTAGAATGTTCCGGGTAGGGTCTAGAAAGGTCTCGAGGCCTTAAGAATGGTCCTGGGAGGCTCTAGAAGGGTCTGGGTGCTTTTAGAAGGGTCCTGGTAGGATCTTGAAGGGTCTGGGGGCTTTTAGAAGGGTCCTGGGTGGCTCTAGAGGGTTCTGTGGGCTTTTAGAAGGGTCCTGGGGGTCTCTAGAAGGGTCTGGGGGCTTTTAGAAGGGTCCTGGGATGCTCTAGAAGGGTCTGGAAGCTTTTAGAAGGGTCCTGGGGGGCTCTAGAAGGTTCTGGGGGCTTTCAGAAGGGTCCTGGGGTTCTCTAGAAGGGTCTGGGGGCTTTTAGAAGGGTCCTGGGGGGCTCTAGAAGGGTCTGGGTGCCTTTAGAAGGGTCCTGGGGGGCTCTAGAATGTTCTGCTGGCTTTCAGAAGGGTCCTGGGGTCCTCTAGAAGGGTCTGGGGGCTTTTAGAAGGGTCCTGGGGGGCTCTAGAAGTGTCTGGGTGCTTTTAGAAGGGTCCTAGGGTGCTCTAGAAGGGTTCTGGGGACTTTCAGAAGGGTCCTGGGGTGCTCTAGAAGGGACGGGGGTGCCTTAAGAGAGGCCCTGGGGGCCTCTAGAAGGGTCTGGGGGGCTTTTAGAAGGGTCCTGGGGTGCTCTAGAAGGGTCTATTGGCTTTTAGAAGGGTGCTGGCGGGCTCTAGAAGTGTTTGGGGTCTTTTAGAAGGGTCCTGGGTGCCTCTAGAAGGGTCTGGCTGATTTAGAATGGTCCTGGGAGGATCTAGAAGGGTCTGGGTTCTTTTAGAAGGGTCCTGGGGGCCCTCTAGAAGGGTCTGGGGGCTTTTAGATGGGTCCTAGGGGGCTATAGAAGGGTCAGGGTGCTTTTAGAAGGGTCCTGGGGGGCTCTAGAATGGTCTGGGGGCTTTTAGAATGATCCGGGGACGGTCTAGAAGGGTCTGGGTGCTTTTTGAAGAATCCTAGGGGGCTCTAGAAGGGTCTGGGGGCTTTTAGAAGGATCCGGGGAGTGTCTAGAAGGGTCTGGGGGCTTTTAGACGGGTTCTGGGGGTCTCTAGAAGGGTCTGGTGGCTTTTAGAAGGGTCCTGGGAGGCTCTAGAAGGGTCTCGGTGCTTTTATAAGGGTCCGGGGAGCCTCTAGAAGGGTCTGGGTGCTTTTAGAATGGTCCTGGGGGGCTCTAGAAGGGTCTAGAGGCTTTTAGACGAGTCCTGGGGGCCTCTAGAAGGGTCTGGGGGCTTTTAGGAGGGTCCTGGCGTTCTCTAGAAGGGTCTGGGGTCTTTTAGAAGTATCCTGGGGGCCTCTAGAAGGGTCTGGGATCTATTAGAGGGGTCCGGGGGGGCTCTAGAAGAGTCTGGGGGCTTTTAGAAGTGTCCTGGGAGGCTCTAGATGGGTCTGGGGTCTATTAGAGGGGTCCGGGGGGGCTCTAGAATGGTCTGGGGGCTTTTAGAAGGGACCTAGGGGCCTCTAGAAGGGTCTGGGGTCTTTTAGAAGGGTCCTGGGGTTCTCTAGAAGGGTCTGGGGTCTTATAGAAAGGTCCTGGGGGCCTCTAGAAGGGTCTGGGATCTATTAGAGGGGTTCGGGGGGGGGCTCTAGAAGGGTCTAGGAGCTTTTTGATGCATCCGCGGAGGGTCTAGAAGGGTCTGGGGGCTTTTAGAAGGGTCCGGGGATGTTTTAGAAGGGTCTGAAGTCTTTCAGAATGATCAGGGGAGGGCTAGAAGGGTCTGGGGATTTTAGACGGGTGCTGGGGGGCTCTAGAAGGATCTGGAGGCTTTTAGAGGGGTCCTGGGAGGCTCTAGAAGGTTCTGGGTTCAATTAGAAGGATCCGGGGAGGGTCTAGAAAGGTCTGGGGGCTTTTAGAAGGGTCCTGGGGTGCTCTAGAAGGGTCTATTGGCTTTTAGAAGGGTGCTGGCGGGCTCTAGAAGTGTTTGGGGTCTTTTAGAAGGGTCCTGGGTGCCTCTAGAAGGGTCTGGCTGATTTAGAATGGTCCTGGGAGGATCTAGAAGGGTCTGGGTTCTTTTAGAAGGGTCCTGGGGGCCTCTAGAAGGGTCTGGGGGCTTTTAGATGGGTCCTAGGGGGCTATAGAAGGGTCAGGGTGCTTTTAGAAGGGTCCTGGGGGGCTCTAGAATGGTCTGGGGGCTTTTAGAATGATCCGGGGACGGTCTAGAAGGGTCTGGGTGCTTTTTGAAGAATCCTAGGGGGCTCTAGAAGGGTCTGGGGGCTTTTAGAAGGATCCGGGGAGTGTCTAGAAGGGTCTGGGGGCTTTTAGACGGGTTCTGGGGGTCTCTAGAAGGGTCTGGTGGCTTTTAGAAGGGTCCTGGGAGGCTCTAGAAGGGTCTGGGTGCTTTTATAAGGGTCCGGGGAGCCTCTAGAAGGGTCTGGGTGCTTTTAGAATGGTCCTGGGGGGCTCTAGAAGGGTCTAGAGGCTTTTAGACGAGTCCTGGGGGCCTCTAGAAGGGTCTGGGGGCTTTTAGGAGGGTCCTGGCGTTCTCTAGAAGGGTCTGGGGTCTTTTAGAAGTATCCTGGGGGCCTCTAGAAGGGTCTGGGATCTATTAGAGGGGTCCGGGGGGGCTCTAGAAGAGTCTGGGGGCTTTTAGAAGTGTCCTGGGAGGCTCTAGAAGGGTCTGGGGTCTATTAGAGGGGTCCGGGGGGGCTCTAGAATGGTCTGGGGGCTTTTAGAAGGGACCTAGGGGCCTCTAGAAGGGTCTGGGGTCTTTTAGAAGGGTCCTGGGGTTCTCTAGAAGGGTCTGGGGTCTTATAGAAAGGTCCTGGGGGCCTCTAGAAGGGTCTGGGATCTATTAGAGGGGTTCGGGGGGGGGCTCTAGAAGGGTCTAGGAGCTTTTTGATGCATCCGCGGAGGGTCTAGAAGGGTCTGGGGGCTTTTAGAAGGGTCCGGGGATGTTTTAGAAGGGTCTGAAGTCTTTCAGAATGATCAGGGGAGGGCTAGAAGGGTCTGGGGATTTTAGACGGGTGCTGGGGGGCTCTAGAAGGATCTGGAGGCTTTTAGAGGGGTCCTGGGAGGCTCTAGAAGGTTCTGGGTTCAATTAGAAGGATCCGGGGAGGGTCTAGAAAGGTCTGGGGGCTTTTAGAAGGGTCCTGGGAGGCTCTAGAAGGGTCTGGGTGCTTTTAGAATGATCCGGGGAGGGTCTAGAAGTGTCTGTTGGCTTTTAGAATGATCCGGGGAGGGTCTAGAAGGGTCTGGGGACTTTTAGAACGGTCCTGGGTGGCTCTAGAGGGTACTGTAGGATTTTAGAAGGGTCCTGGGGGTCTCTAGAACTGTCTGGGTGCTTTTAGAAGGGTCCTGGGATGCTCTAGATAGGTCTGGGTGCTTTTAGAAGGGTCCTCGGATGCTCTAGAAGGGTCTGGGTGCTTTTAGAAGGGTCCTGGGCGTCTCTAGAAGGGTCTGGGGGCTTTTAGAAGGGTCCTAGGGGCCTCTAGAAGGGTCTGGGGGCTTTAGAAGGGTCCTGGGGTTCTCTAGAAAGGTCTGGGGTCTTATAGAAAGGTCCTGGGGGGCCTCTAGAAGGGTCTGGGATCTATTAGAGGGGTTCGGGGGGGGCTCTAGAAGGGTCTAGGAGCTTTTAGATGCATTCGCGGAGAGTCTAGAAGGGTCTGGGGGCTTTTAGAAGGGTCCTGGGGGGCTCTAGAAGGGTCTGGAGGCTTTTAGAAGGGTCTTGGGGGGCTCTAGAAGGGTCTGGGTGCTTTTAGAATAATCCGGGGAGGGTCTAGAAGGGTCTGAGTTCCTTTAGAAGGGTCGGGGGAGGTTTTAGAAGGGTCTGAAGTCTTTCAGAATGATCAGGGGAGTGCTAGAAGGGTCTGGGGGGTTTTAGACGGGTGCTGGGGGGCTCTAGAAGGATCTGGAGGCTTTTAGAGGGGTCCTGGGAGGCTCTAGAAGGGTCTGGGTTCAATTAGAAGGATCCGGGGAGGGTCTAGAAAGGTCTGGGGGCTTTTAGAAGGGTCCTGGGAGGCTCTAGAAGGGTCTGGGGGCTTTTAGAATGATCCGGGGAGGGTCTAGAAGGGTCTGGGGGCTTTTAGAATGATCCGGGGAGGGTCTAGAAGGGTCTGGGACTTTTAGAACGGTCCTGAGTTGCTCTAGAGGGTTCTGTAGGATTTTAGAAGGGTCCTGGGGGTCTCTAGAACAGTCTGGGTGCTTTTAGAAGGGTCCTGGGATGCTCTAGATAGGTCTGGTTGCTTTTAGAAGGGTCCTCGGATGATCTAGAAGGGTCTGGGTGCTTTTAGAAGGGTCCTGGGCGTATCTAGAAGGGTCTGGGGGCTTTTAGAAGGTTCCTGGCGGGCTCTAAAAGTGTCTGGGTGATTTTAGAAGGGTCCTGGGGGCCTCTAGAAGGGTCTGGGGGCTTTTAGAAGGATCCGGGGAGGGTCTAGAAGGGTCTGGTTGCTTTTAGAAGGGTCCTGGGGGGCTCTAGAAGGGTCTGGGAGCTTTTAGAAGGGTCCTGGTGGGCTCTAGAAGGGTCTGAAGGCTTTTAGAAGGATCCGGGGAGGGTCTAGAAGGGTCTGGGGGCTTTTAGAAGGGTCCTGGGATGCTCTAGAAGTGTCTGGGTGCTTTTAGAAGGGTCCTCGGATGCTCTAGAAGGGTCTGGGGGCTTTTAGAATGGTCCTGGGGGGCTCTAGAAGGGTGTGGGTGCCTTTAGAACTGTCCTGGGAGGCTCTAGAAGGGTCTGGATGCTTTTAGAAGGGTCCTGGGTGGCTCTAGAATGGTCTGGGGGCTTTTAGAAGGGTCCTAGGGGCCTCTAGATGGGTCTGGGGGCTTTTAGAATGTTCCGGGTAGGGTCTAGAAAGGTCTCGAGGCCTTAAGAATGGTCCTGGGAGGCTCTAGAAGGGTCTGGGTGCTTTTAGAAGGGTCCTGGTAGGATCTTGAAGGGTCTGGGGGCTTTTAGAAGGGTCCTGGGTGGCTCTAGAGGGTTCTGTGGGCTTTTAGAAGGGTCCTGGGGGTCTCTAGAAGGGTCTGGGGGCTTTTAGAAGGGTCCTGGGATGCTCTAGAAGGGTCTGGAAGCTTTTAGAAGGGTCCTGGGGGGCTCTAGAAGGTTCTGGGGGCTTTCAGAAGGGTCCTGGGGTTCTCTAGAAGGGTCTGGGGGCTTTTAGAAGGGTCCTGGGGGGCTCTAGAAGGGTCTGGGTGCCTTTAGAAGGGTCCTGGGGGGCTCTAGAATGTTCTGCTGGCTTTCAGAAGGGTCCTGGGGTCCTCTAGAAGGGTCTGGGGGCTTTTAGAAGGGTCCTGGGGGGCTCTAGAAGTGTCTGGGTGCTTTTAGAAGGGTCCTAGGGTGCTCTAGAAGGGTCTGGGGACTTTCAGAAGGGTCCAGGGTTGCTCTAGAAGGGACGGGGTGCCTTAAGAGAGGCCCTGGGGGCCTCTAGAAGGGTCTGGGGGCTTTTAGAAGGGTCCTGGGGTGCTCTAGAAGGGTCTATTGGCTTTTAGAAGGGTGCTGGCGGGCTCTAGAAGTGTTTGGGGTCTTTTAGAAGGGTCCTGGGTGCCTCTAGAAGGGTCTGGCTGATTTAGAATGGTCCTGGGAGGATCTAGAAGGGTCTGGGTTCTTTTAGAAGGGTCCTGGGGGCCTCTAGAAGGGTCTGGGGGCTTTTAGATGGGTCCTAGGGGGCTATAGAAGGGTCAGGGTGCTTTTAGAAGGGTCCTGGGGGGCTCTAGAATGGTCTGGGGGCTTTTAGAATGATCCGGGGACGGTCTAGAAGGGTCTGGGTGCTTTTTGAAGAATCCTAGGGGGCTCTAGAAGGGTCTGGGGGCTTTTAGAAGGATCCGGGGAGTGTCTAGAAGGGTCTGGGGGCTTTTAGACGGGTTCTGGGGGTCTCTAGAAGGGTCTGGTGGCTTTTAGAAGGGTCCTGGGAGGCTCTAGAAGGGTCTCGGTGCTTTTATAAGGGTCCGGGGAGCCTCTAGAAGGGTCTGGGTGCTTTTAGAATGGTCCTGGGGGGCTCTAGAAGGGTCTAGAGGCTTTTAGACGAGTCCTGGGGGCCTCTAGAAGGGTCTGGGGGCTTTTAGGAGGGTCCTGGCGTTCTCTAGAAGGGTCTGGGGTCTTTTAGAAGTATCCTGGGGGCCTCTAGAAGGGTCTGGGATCTATTAGAGGGGTCCGGGGGGGCTCTAGAAGAGTCTGGGGGCTTTTAGAAGTGTCCTGGGAGGCTCTAGAAGGGTCTGGGGTCTATTAGAGGGGTCCGGGGGGGCTCTAGAATGGTCTGGGGGCTTTTAGAAGGGACCTAGGGGCCTCTAGAAGGGTCTGGGGTCTTTTAGAAGGGTCCTGGGGTTCTCTAGAAGGGTCTGGGGTCTTATAGAAAGGTCCTGGGGGCCTCTAGAAGGGTCTGGGATCTATTAGAGGGGTTCGGGGGGGGGCTCTAGAAGGGTCTAGGAGCTTTTTGATGCATCCGCGGAGGGTCTAGAAGGGTCTGGGGGCTTTTAGAAGGGTCCGGGGATGTTTTAGAAGGGTCTGAAGTCTTTCAGAATGATCAGGGGAGGGCTAGAAGGGTCTGGGGATTTTAGACGGGTGCTGGGGGGCTCTAGAAGGATCTGGAGGCTTTTAGAGGGGTCCTGGGAGGCTCTAGAAGGTTCTGGGTTCAATTAGAAGGATCCGGGGAGGGTCTAGAAAGGTCTGGGGGCTTTTAGAAGGGTCCTGGGGTGCTCTAGAAGGGTCTATTGGCTTTTAGAAGGGTGCTGGCGGGCTCTAGAAGTGTTTGGGGTCTTTTAGAAGGGTCCTGGGTGCCTCTAGAAGGGTCTGGCTGATTTAGAATGGTCCTGGGAGGATCTAGAAGGGTCTGGGTTCTTTTAGAAGGGTCCTGGGGGCCTCTAGAAGGGTCTGGGGGCTTTTAGATGGGTCCTAGGGGGCTATAGAAGGGTCAGGGTGCTTTTAGAAGGGTCCTGGGGGGCTCTAGAATGGTCTGGGGGCTTTTAGAATGATCCGGGGACGGTCTAGAAGGGTCTGGGTGCTTTTTGAAGAATCCTAGGGGGCTCTAGAAGGGTCTGGGGGCTTTTAGAAGGATCCGGGGAGTGTCTAGAAGGGTCTGGGGGCTTTTAGACGGGTTCTGGGGGTCTCTAGAAGGGTCTGGTGGCTTTTAGAAGGGTCCTGGGAGGCTCTAGAAGGGTCTGGGTGCTTTTATAAGGGTCCGGGGAGCCTCTAGAAGGGTCTGGGTGCTTTTAGAATGGTCCTGGGGGGCTCTAGAAGGGTCTAGAGGCTTTTAGACGAGTCCTGGGGGCCTCTAGAAGGGTCTGGGGGCTTTTAGGAGGGTCCTGGCGTTCTCTAGAAGGGTCTGGGGTCTTTTAGAAGTATCCTGGGGGCCTCTAGAAGGGTCTGGGATCTATTAGAGGGGTCCGGGGGGGCTCTAGAAGAGTCTGGGGGCTTTTAGAAGTGTCCTGGGAGGCTCTAGAAGGGTCTGGGGTCTATTAGAGGGGTCCGGGGGGGCTCTAGAATGGTCTGGGGGCTTTTAGAAGGGACCTAGGGGCCTCTAGAAGGGTCTGGGGTCTTTTAGAAGGGTCCTGGGGTTCTCTAGAAGGGTCTGGGTTCTTATAGAAAGGTCCTGGGGGCCTCTAGAAGGGTCTGGGATCTATTAGAGGGGTTCGGGGGGGGGCTCTAGAAGGGTCTAGGAGCTTTTTGATGCATCCGCGGAGGGTCTAGAAGGGTCTGGGGGCTTTTAGAAGGGTCCGGGGATGTTTTAGAAGGGTCTGAAGTCTTTCAGAATGATCAGGGGAGGGCTAGAAGGGTCTGGGGATTTTAGACGGGTGCTGGGGGGCTCTAGAAGGATCTGGAGGCTTTTAGAGGGGTCCTGGGAGGCTCTAGAAGGTTCTGGGTTCAATTAGAAGGATCCGGGGAGGGTCTAGAAAGGTCTGGGGGCTTTTAGAAGGGTCCTGGGAGGCTCTAGAAGGGTCTGGGTGCTTTTAGAATGATCCGGGGAGGGTCTAGAAGTGTCTGTTGGCTTTTAGAATGATCCGGGGAGGGTCTAGAAGGGTCTGGGGACTTTTAGAACGGTCCTGGGTGGCTCTAGAGGGTACTGTAGGATTTTAGAAGGGTCCTGGGGGTCTCTAGAACTGTCTGGGTGCTTTTAGAAGGGTCCTGGGATGCTCTAGATAGGTCTGGGTGCTTTTAGAAGGGTCCTCGGATGCTCTAGAAGGGTCTGGGTGCTTTTAGAAGGGTCCTGGGCGTCTCTAGAAGGGTCTGGGGGCTTTTAGAAGGGTCCTAGGGGCCTCTAGAAGGGTCTGGGGGCTTTTAGAAGGGTCCTGGGGTTCTCTAGAAAGGTCTGGGGTCTTATAGAAAGGTCCTGGGGGGCCTCTAGAAGGGTCTGGGATCTATTAGAGGGGTTCGGGGGGGGCTCTAGAAGGGTCTAGGAGCTTTTAGATGCATTCGCGGAGAGTCTAGAAGGGTCTGGGGGCTTTTAGAAGGGTCCTGGGGGGCTCTAGAAGGGTCTGGAGGCTTTTAGAAGGGTCTTGGGGGGCTCTAGAAGGGTCTGGGTGCTTTTAGAATAATCCGGGGAGGGTCTAGAAGGGTCTGAGTTCCTTTAGAAGGGTCGGGGGAGGTTTTAGAAGGGTCTGAAGTCTTTCAGAATGATCAGGGGAGTGCTAGAAGGGTCTGGGGGGTTTTAGACGGGTGCTGGGGGGCTCTAGAAGGATCTGGAGGCTTTTAGAGGGGTCCTGGGAGGCTCTAGAAGGGTCTGGGTTCAATTAGAAGGATCCGGGGAGGGTCTAGAAAGGTCTGGGGGCTTTTAGAAGGGTCCTGGGAGGCTCTAGAAGGGTCTGGGGGCTTTTAGAATGATCCGGGGAGGGTCTAGAAGGGTCTGGGGGCTTTTAGAATGATCCGGGGAGGGTCTAGAAGGGTCTGGGGACTTTTAGAACGGTCCTGAGTTGCTCTAGAGGGTTCTGTAGGATTTTAGAAGGGTCCTGGGGGTCTCTAGAACAGTCTGGGTGCTTTTAGAAGGGTCCTGGGATGCTCTAGATAGGTCTGGTTGCTTTTAGAAGGGTCCTCGGATGATCTAGAAGGGTCTGGGTGCTTTTAGAAGGGTCCTGGGCGTATCTAGAAGGGTCTGGGGGCTTTTAGAAGGTTCCTGGCGGGCTCTAAAGTGTCTGGGTGATTTTAGAAGGGTCCTGGGGGCCTCTAGAAGGGTCTGGGGGCTTTTAGAAGGATCCGGGGAGGGTCTAGAAGGGTCTGGTTGCTTTTAGAAGGGTCCTGGGGGGCTCTAGAAGGGTCTGGGAGCTTTTAGAAGGGTCCTGGTGGGCTCTAGAAGGGTCTGAAGGCTTTTAGAAGGATCCGGGGAGGGTCTAGAAGGGTCTGGGGGCTTTTAGAAGGGTCCTGGGGGCCTCTAGAAGGGTCTGGGGGCTTTTAGATGGGTCCTAGCGGCTCTTGAAGGGTCTGGGGGCTTTTTGAAGGGTCCTGGGTGGCTCTAGAAAGGTCTGGGGGCTTTTAGAATGATCCGGGGACGGTCTAGAAGGGTCTGGGGTCTTTTTGAATAATCCTAAATGGCTCTAGAAGGGTCTGGGGGCTTTTAGAAGGGTCCTGGGAGGCTCTAGAAGGGTCTGGGTGCTTTTATAATGGTCCGGGGAGCTTCTAGAAGGGTCTGGGTGCTTTTAGAAAGGTCCTGGGGGGGCTCTAGGAGGGTCTGGGGGCTTGTAGAAGGGTACTGGGGGGCTCTAGAAGGGTCTGGGTGCTTTTAGAAGGGTCCTGGGTGGCTCTAGAAGGGTCTGGGGGCTTGTAGAAGGGTCCTGGGGGGCTCTAGAAGGGTCTGGGTGCTTTTAGAATGGTCCTGTGGGCCTCTAGAAGGGTCTGGGGGCTTTTAGATGGGTCCTTGGGTGCTCTAGAAGGGACGGGGGGGCTTAAGATAGGCACTGGGGCCTCTAGAAGTGTCTGGGGTCTTTTAGAAGGGTCCTGGGGTCTCTAGAAGGGTCTGGAGGCTTTTAGAAGGGTCCTGGGGTGCTCTAGAAAGGTCTGGGTGCTTTTAGAATGGTCCTGGGGGGCTCTAGATGGGTCTGGGTGCTTTTATAGGGTCCTGGGGATCTCTAGAAGGGTCTGGGGGCTTTTAGAAGGGTCCTGGGGGGCTCTAGAAGGTTCTGGGGGCTTTCAGAAGGGTCCAGGGGGCCTCTAGAAGGGTCTGGGGGCTTTTAGTAGGGTCCGGGGGGGGCTCTAGAAGGGTCTGGGTCCTTTTAGAAGGGTCCAGGGTTGCTCTAGAAGGGACGGGGTGCCTTAAGAGGGTCCCAGGGGGGCTCTAGAAGGGTCTGGGGGCTTTTAGAAGGGTCCTGGGTGGCTCTAGAAAGATCTGGGGGCTTTTAGAATGGTCCTGGGGGTCTCTAGAAGTGTCTGGGGGCTTGTAGAAGGATCCGGCGAGGGTCTAGAAGTGTCTGCGGCCTTTTAGAAGGGTCCTGGGGGCCTCTAGAAAAATCTGGGGGCTTTTAGAAGGGTCCGGGGAGGGTCTAGAAGAGTCTGGGGGCTTTTAGAAGGATCCGTGGAGGGTCTAGAAGGGTCTGGGGCTTTTAGAAGGGTCCTGGGGGCCTCTAGATGGGTCTGGGTGCTTTTATAGGGTCCTGGGGGTCACTAGAAGGGTCATGGGGCTTTTAGAATGGTCCTGGGGGGCTCTAGAAGGTTCTGGGGGCTTTCAGAAGGTTCCAGGGGGCGTCTAGAAGGGTCTGGGGGCTTTTAGTAGTGTCCGGGGTGGCTCTAGAAGGGTCTGGGGGCTTTAAGAAGGGTCCTGGAGTGCTCTAGAAGGGTCTGGGTACTTTTAGAAGGGTCCTGGGTTGCTCTAGAAGGGACGGGGTGCCTTAAGAGGGTCCCTGGGGGGCTCTAGAAGGGTCTGGGGGCTTTTAGAAGGGTCCTGGGGGGCTCTAGAAGGGTCTGGGGGCTTTTAGAAGGGTCCTGGAGTGCTCTAGATGGGTCTGGGTACTTTTAGAAGGGTCCTGGGTTGCTCTAGAAGGGACGGGGTGCCTTAAGAGGGTCCCTGGGGGTCTAGAAGTGTCTGGGGGCTTGTAGAAGTATCCGGGGAGGGTCTAGAAGTGTCTGCGGCATTTTAGAAGGGTCCTGGGGGCCTCTAAAAAGGTCTGGGGGCTTTTAGAAGGGTCCGGGGAGGGTCTAGAAGGGTCTGGAGGCTTTTAGAAGGATCCGGTGAGGGTCTAGAATGGTCTGGAGCCTTTTAGAAGTGTCCTGGGGGGCTCTAGAAGGGTCTGGGTGCTTTTAGAAGGGTCCTGGGTGGCTCTAGAAGGGTCTGGGGGTTTTTAGATGGGTCCTGGGGGGCTCTAGAAGGGTCTGGGGGCATTTAGAAGGGTCCTGCGAGGCTCTAGAAGGGTCTGGGGGCTTTTAGAATGAACCGGGGACGGTCTAGAAGGGTCTTTATGCTTTTTGAAGGATCCTAGGGGGCTCTAGAAGGGTCTGGAGGCTTTCAGAAGGGTCCTGGGGGGCTCTAGAAGTGTCTGGGGGCTTTTATAATGGTCCTGGGAGGCTCTAGAAGGGTCTGGGTGCTTGTTGACGGGTCCTGGGGGACTCTAGAAGGGTCTAGAGGCTTTTAGAAGGGTCCACGTGGCCTCTAGAAGGGTCTGGGGGCGTTTAGAAGGGTCCTGGGAGGCTCTGGAAGGGTATGGGTGCTTTTATAAGGGTCCCGGGGGGCTCTAGAAGGGTCTGGGGGCATTTGGAAGGGTCCTGGGGTGCTCTAGAAGGGTCTGGGAGCTTTTAGAAGGGTCCTGGGGTGCTCTAGAAGGGACGGAGTGGGATAAGAGGGGCCCTGGATGCTCTAGAAGGGTCTGTGGGCTTTTAGAAGGATCCGGGGAGGCTTTAGAAGGGTCTGGAGGCTTTTAGAAGGGTCCTGGGGGGCTCTAGAAGGGTCTGGGGGCTTTTAGAAGGGTCCTGGGAGGCTCTAGAAGGGTCTGGGGGCTTTTATAGGGTCCTGGGGGTCTCTAAAAGGGTCTGGGGTCTTTTAGAAAGGTCCTGGGGTGCTCTAGAAGGGTCTGGGGGCTTTTAGAAGGGTCCTGGGGGGCTCTAGAAGGGTCTGGGTGCTTTTAGAAGGGTCCTGGGTGGCTCTAGAAGGGTCTGGGGGCATTTAGAAGGGTCCTGCGAGGCTCTAGAAGGGTCTGGGGGCTTTTAGAATGAACCGGGGACGGTCTAGAAGGGTCTTTATGCTTTTTGAAGGATCCTAGGGGGCTCTAGAAGGGTCTGGAGGCTTTCAGAAGGGTCCTGGGGGGCTCTAGAAGTGTCTGGGGGCTTTTATAATGGTCCTGGGAGGCTCTAGAAGGGTCTGGGTGCTTGTTGACGGGTCCTGGGGGACTCTAGAAGGGTCTAGAGGCTTTTAGAAGGGTCCACGTGGCCTCTAGAAGGGTCTGGGGGCGTTTAGAAGGGTCCTGGGAGGCTCTGGAAGGGTATGGGTGCTTTTATAAGGGTCCCGGGGGGCTCTAGAAGGGTCTGGGGGCATTTGGAAGGGTCCTGGGGTGCTCTAGAAGGGTCTGGGAGCTTTTAGAAGGGTCCTGGGGTGCTCTAGAAGGGACGGAGTGGGATAAGAGGGGCCCTGGATGCTCTAGAAGGGTCTGTGGGCTTTTAGAAGGATCCGGGGAGGCTTTAGAAGGGTCTGGAGGCTTTTAGAAGGGTCCTGGGGGGCTCTAGAAGGGTCTGGGGGCTTTTAGAAGGGTCCTGGGAGGCTCTAGAAGGGTCTGGGGGCTTTTATAGGGTCCTGGGGGTCTCTAAAAGGGTCTGGGGTCTTTTAGAAAGGTCCTGGGGTGCTCTAGAAGGGTCTGGGGGCTTTTAGAAGGGTCCTGGGGGGCTCTAGAAGGGTCTGGAGGCTTTTAGAAAGATCCGAGGAGGGTATAGATGGTTCTGGGGGCTTTTAGAAGGGTCCTGGGGGGCTATAGAAGGGTCTGGAGGCTTTTAGAAGGGTCCTGGGAGGCTCTAGAAGGGTCTGGGGTCTTTTAGAAGGGTCCTGCGGGCCTCTAGAAGGGTCTGGGGACTTTTAGATGGCTCCTGGGTGGCTCTAGAAGGGTCTGGAAGCTTTTAGAAGGGTCCTGGGGGGCTCTAGAAGGGTCTGGGGGCTTTTAGAATGATTCGGGGACGGTCTAGAAGGGTCTGGGGGCTTTTTGATGGGTCCTGGGGGGCTCTAGAAGGGTCTGGGTTCTTTTAGAATGGTCCTGGGAGGCTCTAGAATGGTCTGGGGGCTTTCTGATATGTCCTGGGGGCCTCTAGAAGGGTCTGGGGATATTAGAATGTCCGGGGGGGGGGCTCTAGAAGGGTCTGGGTGCTATTAGAAGTGTCCTGGGGGGCTCTAGAAGGGTCTAGGGTCTTTTAGAAGGGTCCTGGGTGGCTCTAGAAGGGTCTGGGGGCATTTAGAAGGGTCCTGGGGGGATCTAGAAGGGTCTGGGGGCTTTTAGAAGAGTCTTTAGTGGCTCTAGAAAGGTCTGGTGGCTTTTGGAAGGGTCCTGGGTGGCTCTAGAAGGGTCTGGGGACCTTTAGATGGGCCCTGGGGTCCTCTAGAAGGGTCTGGGGGCTTTTAGAAGGTTCCTGGCGGGCTCTAAAAGTGTCTGGGTGACTTTAGAAGGGTCCTGGGGGCCTCTAGAAGGGTTCTGGGGCTTTTAGAAGGATCCGGGGAGGGTCTAGAAGGGTCTGAAGGCTTTTAGAAGTATCCGGGGAGGGTCTAGAAGGGTCTGGGGGCTTTTAGAAGGGTCCTGGGGGCCTCTAGAAGGGTCTGGGGGCTTTTAGATGGGTCCTAGGGGCTCTTGAAGGGTCTGGGGGCTTTTTGAAGGGTCCTGGGGGGCTCTAAAAAGGTCTGGGGGCTTTTAGAATGATCCGGGGACGGTCTAGAAGTGTCTGGGGGCTTTTTGAAGAATCCTAAATGGCTCTAGAAGGGTCTGGGGGCTTTTAGAATGGTCCTGGGAGGCTCTAGAAGGGTCTGGGTGCTTTTATAATGGTCCGGGGAGCCTCTAGAAGGGTCTTGGTGCTTTTAGAAAGGTCCTGGGGGGCTCTAGAAGGGTCTGGGGGCTTGTAGAAGGGTACTGGGGGGCTCTACAAGGGTCTGGGTGCTTTTAGAAGGGTCCTGGGTGGCTCTAGAAGGGTCTGGGGGCTTGTAGAAGGGTCCTGGGGGGCTCTAGAAGGGTCTGGGTGCTTTTAGAAGGGTCCTGTGGGCCTCTAGAAGGGTCTGGGGGCTTTTAGGTGGCTCCTTGGGTGCTCTAGAAGGGACGGGGGGGCTTAAGATAGGCACTGGGGCCTCTAGAAGTGTCTGGGGTCTTTTAGAAGGGTCCTGGGGGTCTCTAGAAGGGTCTGGAGGCTTTTAGAAGGGTCCTGGGGGGCTCTAGAAAGGTCTGGGTGCTTTTAGAATGGTCCTGGGGGGCTCTAGATGGGTCTGGGTGCTTTTATAGGGTCCTGGGGATCTCTAGAAGGGTCTGGGGGCTTTTAGAAGGGTCCTGGGGGGCTCTAGAAGGTTCTGGGTGCTTTCAGAAGGGTCCAGGGGGCCACTAGAAGGGTCTGGGGGCTTTTAGTAGGGTCCGGGGGGGGCTCTAGAAGGGTCTGGGTCCTTTTAGAAGGGTCCAGGGTTGCTCTAGAAGGGACGGGGTGCCTTAAGAGGGTCCCTGGGGGGCTCTAGAAGGGTCTGGGGGCTTTTAGAAGTGTCCTGGGTGGCTCTAGAAGGATCTGGGGGTTTTTAGAATGGTCCTGGGGGTCTCTAGAAGTGTCTGGGGGCTTGTAGAAGGATCCGGCGAGGGTCTAGAAGTGTCTGCGGCCTTTTAGAAGGGTCCTGGGGGCCTCTAGAAAGGTCTGGGGGCTTTTAGAAGGGTCCGGGGAGGGTCTAGAAGGGTCTGGGGGCTTTTAGAATGAACCGGGGACGGTCTAGTAGGGTCTTTATGCTTTTTGAAGGATCCTAGGGGGCTCTAGAAGGGTCTGGAGGCTTTCAGAAGGGTCCTGGGGGGCTCTAGAAGTGTCTGGGGGCTTTTATAATGGTCCTGGGAGGCTCTAGAAGGGTCTGGGTGCTTGTTGACGGGTCCTGGGGGACTCTAGAAGGGTCTAGAGGCTTTTAGAAGGGTCCACGTGGCCTCTAGAAGTGTCTGGGGGCGTTTAGAAGGGTCCTGGGAGGCTCTGGAAGGGTCTGGGTGCTTTTATAAGGGTCCCGGGGGGCTCTAGAAGGGTCTGGGGGCATTTGGAAGGGTCCTGGGGTGCTCTAGAAGGGTCTGGGAGCTTTTAGAAGGGTCCTGGGGTGCTCTAGAAGGGACGGAGTGGGTTAAGAGGGGCCCTGGATGCTCTAGAAGGGTCTGTGGGCTTTTAGAAGGATCCGGGGAGGCTTTAGAAGGGTCTGGAGGCTTTTAGAAGGGTCCTGGGGGGCTCTAGAAGGGTCTGGGGGCTTTTAGAAGGGTCCTGGGAGGATCTAGAAGGGTCTGGGGGCTTTTATAGTGTCCTGGGGGTCTTTATAAGGGTCTGGGGTCTTTTAGAAAGGTCCTGGGGTCCTCTAGAAGGGTCTGGGGGCTTTTAGAAGGGTCCTGGGGTCCTCTAGAAGGGTCTGGAGGCTTTTAGAAGGGTCCTGGGAGGCTCTAGAAGGGTCTGGGGGCTTTTAGAAAGGTCCTGGGGGCCTCTAGAAGGGTCTGGGGACTTTTAGATGGCTCCTGGGTGGCTCTAGAAGGGTCTGGAAGCTTTTAGAAGGGTCCTGGGGGGCTCTAGAAGGGTCTGGGGGCTTTTAGAATGATTCGGGGACGGTCTAGAAGGGTCTGGGGGCTTTTTGATGGGTCCTGGGGGGCTCTAGAAGGGTCTGGGTTCTTTTAGAATGGTCCTGGGAGGCTCTAGAAGGGTCTGGGGGCTTTCTGATGTGTCCTGGGGGCCTCTAGAAGGGTCTGGGGCTATTAGAATGTCCGGGGGGGGGGCTCTAGAAGGGTCTGGGTGCTATTAGAAGTGTCCTGGGGGGCTCTAGAAGGGTCTAGGGGCTTTTAGAAGGGTCCTGGGTGGCTCTAGAAAGGTCTGGGGGCATTTAGAAGGGTCCTGGGGGGATCTAGAAGGGTCTGGGGGCTTTTAGAAGAGTCTTTAGTGGCTCTAGAAAGGTCTGGTGGCTTTTGGAAGGGTCCTGGGTGGCTCTAGAAGGGTCTGGGGATCTTTAGATGGGCCCTGGGTTCCTCTAGAAGGGTCTGGGGGATTTTAGAAGGGTCCTGGTAGCTCTAGAAGGGTCTGGGTGCTTCTAGAAGAGTCCTGGGTGGCTCTAGAAGGGTCTGGGGCCTTTTCAAAGGAACGTGAACGTCTTCAGAAGGGTCTGGGGGCTTTTGGAAGGGTCCTTGGGGGCTCTAGAATGGTCTGGGGCCTTTGTACTTAGCTGGCAGGTGAGACACCCTGATCAAGCAGGTGCTTTTCCCAGGCCAGGCTCATCCTTTGCACTCCGGGTGTGCTGTCCCCTGCGAATTCCCCAAATGTGCAAAATGAAAATTTTTGCTCTAGAAGCACCCAGACCCTTCTAGAGCCCCCCAGGAACCTTCTAAAAGCACCCAGACACGTCTAGAGCCCCCAGGAACATTCTAAAATCCCCCAGACACTTTTAGAGCCCCCAGTGTGCTTCTCAAAGCCCCCGGACTTTCTAGAGCCCCCCAAAACCTTATAAAGGCCCCCAAAATCTTATAAAGCCCCCCAGGCCCTACTAAACCCCCTTAGGACCCTTCTACAATACCCTAGACCCTTCTAGAGCCACCGAGGACCCTTCTAAAAGACCCCAAACCCTTCCGGAGCCCCTTAGGAACCTTTTTAGAGAACCTAGACCCTCCTAGATCCTTCAAGGACTCTTCTAAAAGCCCCCAGATACTTCTAGGGGTTAGAGGCAGGGTTAGGGTTAGAGTTAGGGTTAGGGTTAGGGTTAGGGTTAGGGTTAGGGTTAGAGTTAAGGTTAGGGTTAGGGTTAGAGTTAGGATTAGGTTTAGGGTTAGGGTTAGGGTTAGGGTTAGGGATAGGGTTAGGAACCTTTCTTAGCCCTACAGGACCCATCTAAAAGCACTCAGACCATTCAACATCCCCTCAGGACCCTCCTAACTGTCCCCAGATCCTTCAAGAGCCCCCCAGGACCCTTCTAAAACCCCCAGACCCTTCTAGACCACACAGGACCATTCTAAAAGCCCCCAGACCCTTCTAGAGCCCCCCAGGACCCATCTAAAAGACCCCAGACCCTTCAAGAGCCCCCCAAATCCCTTCTAAAAGCCCCCAGACCCTTCTAGAGTCCCCCAGGACAATTCTAAAAGCACCCAACCTTTCTAGAGGCCACCAGGACCCTTCTAAAATCCCTCAGACCCTTCTAGAGCCCCCCAGGACCCTTCGAAAAGCACCCAGACCCTTCTAGAGCCTCCCAGGACCCTTCTAAAATCCCTCAGACCCTTCTAGAGCCGCCCAGGACCCTTTTAGAAGGCCCCCAGACCCTTCTGGAGCACCCCAGGACACTTCTAAAAGCCCCCAGACCCTTCTAGAGCCCCCCAGGACCCTTCTAAATGACCCCAGACCCTTCTAGACCCTCCCCGGATTCTTCCAAAAGCACCCAGACCCTTCTACAGCCTCCCAGGACCCTTCTAAAGTCCTTCAGACCCTTCTAGAAGCCCCCAGGTCCCTTCTGAAAGACCCCAGAGCCTTCTAGATGCCCCCAGGACCCTTCTAAAAGCCCCCAGACCCGTCTAGAGCCCCAACGGACCATTCTAAAAGTCCCCAGACTCTTCTAGAGACCCCCGGGACCCTTCTAAATGCCCCCAGACCATTCTAGAGCCCCCCAGGACCATTCTAAAAGCCTCCAGACCCTTCTAGAAGCCCGCAGGACCCTTCTGAAAGCCCCCAGACCTTTCTAGAGCCCCCTAGGACACTTCTAAAAGCACCCAGAGCATTCTAGAACCCACCAGGACCCTTCTAAAAGCCACCAGTCCATTCTAGAGCTCCCCAGGACCCTTCTAAAAGCCAACAGACCCTTCTAGAGACCCCCAGGACCCTTCTAAAATCCCCCAGACCCTTCTAGAGCCCCCCAGGAGCCATGTAAAAGCCCCCAGACCCTTCTAGACCCTACCCGGATACTTCTAAAAGCACCCAGACCCTTCTACAGCCTCCCAGGACCCTTCTAAAATCCCCCAGACCCTTCTAGAGACAAGCAGGACCATTCTAAAAGCCCCCACACCCTTCTAAAGCCCCCCAGGACGCTTCTAAAAGCCTCCAGACCCTTCTAGAGCCTCTCAGGACATTTCTATAAGCACCCAGACCCTTCTAGATCCCACCGGACCCTTCGAAAAGCCCCCAGACCATTCTAGAGCCACCCAGGGCCCTTCTAAAATCACCCAGACCCTTCTAGAGCCTCCCAGGACCCTTCTAAAATCCCATAGACCCAACTAGGTGCCCCCAGGACCCTTCTAAAAGCCCCCAGAGCCATCTAGATGCCCCCAGGACCCTTCTTAAAGCCCTCACACTCTTCTAGAGCCCCCAGGACCCTTCTAAAAGGACCCAGAGCATTCTAGAGCCCGCCAGGACCATTCTAAAAGCACCCAGACCCTTCTAAAGACCCCCAGGACCCTTCTAAAAGTACCCTGACCCTTCTAGAGCCTCCCAGGACCCTTCTAAAGGCACCCAGACGCTTCCAGAGCCCCACAGGACCCTTCTAAAAGCCCCCAGACGCTTCTACACCCACCCCGAATCCTTCTAAAAGGACCCAGACCCTTCTAGAGCCTCCCAGGACCCTTCTAATATCCCGCAGACACTTCTAGAGGCACCGAGTACCCTTCTAAAAGCACCCAGAGCCTTCTAGATGCTTCCAGGACCCTTCTAAAAGCCCTAACACGCTTCTAGAGCCCCCCAGGACCCTGCTAAGAGCCCCCAGACCCTTCTAGAGCCCCCCAGGACCCTTCTAAAAGCCCCCAGACCCTTCTAGAGACCCGCAGGACCATTCTAAAAGCCCCCAGACCATTCTAGATTCTCCCAGGACCGTTCTAAAAGCCCCCAGACCCGTCTAGAGCTCCCGAGGACCCTTCTAAAATCTCCCAGACCCTTCTAGAGGCCACCAGGGCTCCTCTAATGGTCCCAAGACCCTTCTAGAGCCCACCAGGACCCATCTAAAAGCCCCCAGACCCTTCTACAGCCTCACAGGACCTTTCTAAAAGCACCCAGACCTTTCTAGAAGCCCCCCAGGATCCTTCTAAAAGACCCCAGACCCTTCTAGACCCTCCCCGGTTCCTTCTAAAAGCACCGAGACCCTTCTACAGCTTCCCAGGACCCTTCTAAAATCCTTCACACCCTTCTAGAAGCCCCCCAGGACGATTCTAAAAGTCCCCAGACCACTCTAGAGCCCCCCAGGACCCTTCTAAAAGCCCCCAGACCCTTCTAGAGGCCCCCAAGATCCTTCTAAAAGCACCCAGACACTTCTAGAGCCCCCCGGGACCCTTCTAAATGACCCCAGACCTTTCGAGAGCCACCCAGGACATTTCTAAAAGCCCCCAGACTCTTCTAGAGCCCACCAGGACCCTTCTAAAAGCCCCCAGACCAATCTAGAACCACCCATGTCCCTTCTAAAATCACCCAGACCCTTCTTGAGCCTCCCAGGACCCTTCTAAAATCCCTCAGACCCATCTAGAGCCCCCCAGGACCCTTCTAAAAGACCCCAGAGCAATCTAGATGCCCCCAGGACCCTTCTAAAAGCCCTCACACTCTTCTAAAGCCACCCAGGACCCTTCTAAAAGCACCCAGAGCATTCTAGAGCCCCCCAGAACCATTCTAAAAGCACCCAGACCCTTCTAAAGACCCCCAGGACCCTTCTAAAAGCACCCAGACCCTTCTAGAGCCTCCCAGGACCCTTCTAAAAGCACCCAGAGGCTTCTAGATCCCCACAGGACCCTTCTAAAAGCCCCCAGACCCTTCTAGACCATCCCCGAATCCTTCTAAAAGCACCCAGACCCTTCTAGAGCCCCGCAGGACCCTTCTAATATCCCGCAGACATTTCTAGAGGCCCCCAGGACACATCTAAGAGCACCCAGACCGTTCTTGAGACCCGGAGGACCCTTCTAAAAGCCCCAGACCCTTCTAGAGACCCGCAGGACCCTTCTAAAAGCCCCCAGACCCTTCTAGATTCTCCCAGGACCCTTCTAAAAGCCCCCAGACCCTTCTAGAGCTCCCCAGGACCCTTCTAAACTCCCCCAGACCCTTCTAGAGGCACCCAGGGCTCCTCTAATGGTCCCCAGACCCTTCTAGAGCCCCCAAGGACCCTTCTAAAAGCCCCCAGAGCCTTCTAGACCCTCCCCGGATCCTTCTAATAGCCCCCAGACCCTTCTATAGCCCCGCAGGACCCTTCTAATAGCCCCCAGACCTTTCTAGAGGCCCCCTGGACCCTTCAAAAAGCCCCCAGACCCTTCTAGAGCCTCCCAGACCATTCTAAAAGCACCCAGACCCTTCTAGAGCCCCCCAGGACGCTTCTATATGCCCCCAGACCCTTCTAGAGCCCCACAGGACTTTTCTAAAAGCACCCAGACCCTTCTAGAGACCCTACAGGACCCTTCTGAAAGCACTCAGACCTTTCTAGAGTCTCCCAGGACCCTTCTAAAAGCACCCAGACCCTTCTAGAGCCCCCTAGGACCCTTCTCAAAGACCCCAGACCCTTCTAGAGCCCCCCAGGACCCTTCTAAAAGCCCCCAGACCCTTCTAGATTCCCCCTGGACACTTCTAAAAGCACGCAGACCCTTCTAGATCTCCCCAGGACCCTTCTAAAATCCCCCAGACCCTTCTAGAGGCCCCCAGGGCTCCTCTAATGGTCCCCAGACCCTTCTAGAGCCCCCAAGGACCCTTCTAAACTTCCCCAGACCCTTCTAGATGCACCCAGGGCTCCTCTAATGGTCCCCAGACCCTTCTAGAGCCCCCAAGGACCCTTCTAAAAGCACCCAGAGCCTTCTAGACCATCCCCGGATCCTTCTAATAGCCCCCAGAGCCTTCTAGAGCCCCCCAGGACCCTTCTAATAGACCCCAGACCTTTCTAGAGGCCCCCTGGACCCTTCAAAAAGCCCCCAGACCCTTCTAGAGCCTCCCAGGACCATTCTAAAAGCACCCAGACCCTTCTAGAGCCTCCCAGGACCCTTCTAAAAGCACCCAGACCCTTCTAGATTCCCCCTGGACCCTTCTAAAAGACCCCAGACCCTTCTAGAGCTCCCCAGGACCCTTCTAAAATCACCCAGACCCTTCTAGAGGCCCCCAGGGCTCCTCTAATGGTCCCCAGACCCTTCTAGAGCCCCCAAGGACCCTTCTAAAAGGCCCCAGAACCTTCTAGACCCTCCCCGGATCCTTCTAATAGCCCCCAGACCCTTCTAGAGCCCCCCAGGACCCTTCTAAAAGACCCCTGACCATTCTAGAGCCTCCACGGACACTTCTAAAAGCAACCAGACCCTTCTAGAGCGTCCCAGGACCCTTTTAAAATCCCTCAGACACTTCTTGAGTCCCCCAGGACCCTGCTAAAATCCCCCAGAGCCTTCGAGATGCTCCCAGGACCCTTCTAAAAGACCTCACACCCTTCTAGAGCCCACCAGGAACCTTCTAAAAGCTCCCAGACCCGTCTAGAAACCCGCAGGACCCTTCTAAAAGCAGCCAGACCCTTCTAGAGGCACCCAGGACCCTTCTAAACTCCCCCAGACACTTCTAGAGCCCCCCAGGACCCTTCTAAATGCCACCAGAGCCATCTAGAGCCCCCCAGGACTCTTCTAAAAGCCTCCAGACCCTTCTAGAGGCCCCCAGGACCCTTCTGAATGCCCCCAGACCCTTCTAGAGCCCCCCAGGCCTCTTCTAAAAGCCTCCAGACCCTTCTAGAGGCCCCCAAGACACTTCTGTAAACCCCAGACCCTTCTACAGCACCCCAGGACCATTCTAAAAGCACCCAGACTTTTCTAGCGCTCCCCAGGACCCTTCTAAAAGAACCCAGACCCTTCTAGACCCCCCAGGACCCTTCTAAAAGCACCAACACCCTTCTAGAGCTCCACAGGACCCTTCTAAAAGACCCCAGACCATTCTAGACCCTCCCCGAATCTTTCTAAAAGCACCCAGACCCTTCTAGAGCCTCCCAGGACCCTTCTAAAAGCCCCCAGAGCCTTCTAGATGCACCCAGGACCCTTCTAAAAGCCTTCACACCCTTCTAGAGCCCCCCAGGACCCTTCTAAAAGCCGCCAGACCCTTCTAGAGACCCGCAGGACCCTTCTAAATGCCCCCAGACCCTTCTAGAGTCTCCCAGGACCGTTCTAAAAGACCCCAGACCCTTCTAGAGCCCCCCAGGACCCTTCTAGAGAATCCCAGGTCCACTCTAAAAGCACCCAGACCCTTCTAGAGCCTATCAGGACCCTTCTAAAATACCCCAGACCCTTCCACAGGCACCCAGGGCCCTTCTAAAAGCACCCAGACCCTTCTAGACCCTACCCGGATCCTTCTAAAAGCACCCAGACCCTTCTAGAGCCTCCCAGGACCCTTCTAAAATACCTCAGACCTTTCTAGAGCCCTCCAGGACCCTTATAAAAGCCCCCAGAGCCTTCTTGATGCCCCCAGGACCCTTCTAAAAGCCGCCAGACCCTTCTAGAGACCCGCAGGACCCTTCTAAATGCCCCCAGAGCCATCTAGAGCCCCCCAGGACCCTTCTAAAATCCTCCAGACCATTCTAGAAACCCCCAGGACCATTCTAAAAGCCCCCAGACCATTCTAGAGGCCACCAGGACCCTTCTAAAAGCCGCCAGACCATTCCAGAGCCTCCCCGGATCCTTCTAAAATCCTCCAGACCTTTGTAGAGCCTCCCAGGACCCTTCTAAAAGTCCCCAGACCCTTCTAGACCCTCCCCGGATCCTTCTAAAAGCACCCAGACCCATCTGGATCCTCCCAGGACCCTTCTAAAATCACCCAGACCCTTCTAGAGGCCTCCAGGACCCTTCTAAAAGCCCCCAGACCCTTCTAGAGCATCCCAGGACCCTTCTGAAAGCCCCCAGACCTTCTAGAGCCCCCCAGGTCCATTCTAAATGCCCCCAGACCCATCTAGAGCCCCCCAGGACTCTTCTAAAAGCCTCCAGACCCTTCTAGAGGCCCCCAGGACCCTTCTGAATGCCTTCAGACCCTTCTAGAGCCCCCCAGGACCTTTCTAAAAGCCTCCAGACCATTCTAGAGGCCCCCAGGACCCTTCTACAAGCACCCAGACACTTCTAGAGATCCCCAGGACCCTTCTAAAAGCCCCTAAACCCTTCTAGAGCCCCCCAGGACCCTTCTAAAAGCAACCAGACCCTTCTAGAGCCTACCAGGACCCTTCTAAAAGCCCCCTGACCATTCTAGAGCCTCCACGGACACTTCTAAAAGCAACAGACCCTTCTAGAGCCTCCCAGGACCCTTTTAAAATACCTCAGACACTTCTAGAGGCCACCAGGACCCTTCTAAAAGCCCCCAGAGCCTTCGAGATGCCCCCAGGACCCTTCTAAAAGACCTCACACCCTTCTAGAGCCCCCCAGGAACCTTCTAAAATCTCCCAGACCCTTCTAGAAACACGCAGGACCCTTCTAAAAGCACCCAGACCCTTCTAGAGCTCCCCAGGACCCTTCTAAACTGCCCCAGACACTTCTAGATGCCCCAAGGGCCCCTCTAATGGTCTCCAGACCCTTCTAGAGCCCCCAAGGACCCTTCTAAAAGTCCCCAGAGCCTTCTAGACCCTCTCCGGATCCTTCTAATAGAGCCCAGACCCTTCTAGAGCCCCCCAGGACCCATCTAAAAGCCCCCAGACCCTTCTACAACCACACAGGACCCTTCTAAAAGCCCCCAGACCCTTCTAGAGCACCCCAGGACCCTTCTAAAAGCCGCCAGACCCTTCTAGAGCCTCCCCGGATCCTTCTAAAATCCTCAAGACATTTGTAGAGCCCACCAGAACCCTTCTAAAAGCACCCAGACCCTTCTAGACCATCCCCGGATCACTCTAAAAGGACCCTTTTAGATGCACCCTGGACCCTTCTAAAAGCACCCATATCCTTCTAGAGCCCCCCAGGACCATTCTGAAAGCCCCCAGACCCTTCTAGAGCCTCCCAGGACCTTTCTAAATGCCCCCAGACCAATCTAGAGCCCCCCAGGACTCTTCTAATAGACTCCAGACCCTTCTAGAGCCCCCTAGGACCATTCTAAAAGCCTCCAGACACTTCTAGAGGCCCCCAGGACCATTCTAAAAGCCCCCAGACCCTTCTAGAGCCCCCCAGGACCCTTCTAAAAGCACCCAGACACTTCTAGATCCCCCAGGACCCTTCTAAAAGCCCCCAGACCCTCCTAGAGCTCCCCAGGACCCTTCTAAAAGCCCCCAGACCCTTCAGGAGGACCCCAGGACCCTTCTAAAAACACCCAGACCCTTCTAGAGCCCCACAGGACCATTCTAAAAGCCCCCAGACCCTTCTAGACCCTCCCCGAATCCTTCTAAAAGCAACCAGACCCTTCTAGAGCCTCCCAGGACCCTTTTAAAATCCCTCAGACACTTCTAGAGGCCCCCAGGACCCTTCTAAATGCCCTCAGAGCCTTCTAGACCCTCCCCGAATCCTTCTAAAAGCCCTCACACCCTTCTAGAGCCTCCCAGGACCCTTCTAAAATCCCTCAGACACTTCTAGAGGCCCCCGGGACCCTTCTAAAAGCACCCAGAGCCTTCTAGATGCCCCCAGGACCCTTCTAAAAGCCCTCACAACCTTCTAGAGCCTCCCAGGACCCTTCTAAATGCTTCCAGACCCTTCTAGAGTCTCCCTGGTCCGTTCTAAAAGCTCCCAGACCCTTCTAGATCTCCCCAGGACCCTTCTAAACGCCCCCAGACCCTTCTAGAGGCCCCCAGGGTTCCTCTAATGGTCCCCAGACCCTTCTAGAGCCCCCAAGGACCATTCTAAAAGACCCCAGACCCTTCTAGAGACACTCAGGACTCTTCTAAAAGCCCCCAGACGCTTCTAGAGCATCCCAGGACCCTTCTAAAAGCCCCCAGACAATTCTAGACCTCCCGAGGACACTTCTAAAATCACCCAGACTCTTCTAGAGCCCCCCAGGACCCTTCTAAAAGCATCCAGACTATTCTAGAGGCCCGCAGGACCCTTCTAAAATCCCCCAGACCCTTCTAGAGCCCCCTAGGGCCCTTCTAAAAGACCCCAGACCATTCTAGAGCCCCCCAGGTCCCTTCTAAAAGCCCCCAGACCCTTCTAGAGAAGCCCAGGGCCCCTCTAAAAGCACCAAGACCCTTCTAGAGAAACCCAGGACCCTTCTAAAACCCCCCAGACCCTTCTAGACCCTCCACGGATCTTTCTAAAAGCCCCCAGACCCTTCTAGAGCCCCCCAGGACCATTCTAAAAGATTCCAGACCCTTCTAGAGCCCCCAGGACCCTTCTAAAAGCCCCCAGACCCTTCTAGATCCTCCCCGTATCCTTCTAAAAGCCCCCAGACCATTCTAGAGCCCCCCAGGACCCTTCTAAATGCCCCCAGACCCTTCTAGATCCTCCCCGTATCCTTCTAAAAGCCCCCAGACCCTTCTAGAGACACCCAGGACCCTTCTAAAAGCCCCCAGACCCTTCTATAGGCCCCCAGGACCCTTCTGAAAGCACCCAGACCCTTCTAGATCCGCCCAGGACCCTTCTAAAAGAACCCAGAGCATTCTAGAGCCCCCCAGGACTCTTCTAAAAGCCCCCAGACCCTTCTAGAGAAGTCCAGGGCCCCTCTAAAAGCACCCAGACCATTCTAGAGCTCACCAGGACCCTTCTAAAATCCCTCAGACCCTTCTAGAGCCCCCCAGGACCCTTCTAAAATCCCCCAGACCTTTCTAGAACCCCCCAGGACCCTTCTAAAACCCCCCAGACCGTTCTAGACCCTCCCCGGATCCTTCTAAAAGCACCCAGACCCTTCTAGAGCCTCCCAGGACCCTTCTAAAATCCATCAGACCCTTCTAGAGCCTGCCAGAACCGTTCTAAAAGAACCCAGAGCCTTCTAGATGCCCCCAGGACGCTTCTAAAAGCCCCCACACCCTTCTAGAGACCCCCAGAACCCTTCTAAAAGCCTCCAGACCCTTCTAGAGCCCCCCAGGACCTTTCTAAAAGCGCCCAGGCCCTTCTAGAGATTCCACGTATCCTTCTAAAAGCCCCAGAACCTTCTAGAGCCCTTCAGGACCCTTCTAAATGCCCCCAGACCCATCTAGAGCCCCCCAGGACCCTTCTAAAAGCCTCCATTCCCTTCTAGAGGCCACCATTACCGTTCTGAATGCCCCCAGACCCTTCTAGAGCTTCCCAGGACCCTTCTAAAAGCCTCCAGACCCTTCTACATGCCCCCAGGACCCTTCTGAAAGCCCCCAGACCCTTCTAGAGCTCCCCAGGACCCTTCCAAATACACCCAGACAATTCTAGCGCCCCCCAGGACCCTTCTGAAAGCTTCAGACCCTTCTAGAGCTCCCCAGGACCCGTCTAAAAGACCCCAGACCCTTCTAGACCTACACAGGACCCTTCTAAAAGCCCCAGACCCTTCTAGAGCCTCCCCGGACCCTTCTAAAATCCCTCAGACACTTCTAGAGGCCCCCAGGACCATTCTAAAAGCCCCCAGACCCTTCTAGAGCCCCCCAGGACCCTTCTAAAAGCACCCAGACACTTCTAGATCCCCCAGGACCCTTCTGAAAGCCCCCAGACCCTTCTAGAGACCCGCAGGACCCTTCTAAATGCCCCCAGACCCATCTAGAGCTCCCCAGGGCCCTTCTAAAATCTTCCAGACCCTTCTAGAGGCCCCCAGGATCCTTCTGAATGCCCCCAGACCCTTCTAGAGCCCCCCAGGACTCTTCTAAAAGACTCCAGACCCTTCTACATGCTCCCAGGACACTTCGGAAAGCCCCCAGACACTTCTAGAGCTCCCTAGGACCCTTAAAATACACCCAGACATTTCTAGCGCCCCCCAGGACCATTTTGAAAGACCCAGACCCTTCTAGAGCTCCCCAGGATTCTTCTAAAAGGACCCAGACCCTTCTAGATCCCTACTGGACCCGCCTAAAAGACCCCAGACCCTTCTAGATCTCCACAGGACCCTTCTAAAAGCCCCAGACCCTTCTAGACCCTCCCTGGATCCTTCTAAAAGCACCCAGACCCTTCTAGACCATCCCCGGATCACTCTAAAAGGACCCAGACCCATCTGGATCCTCCCAGGACATTTTTAAAAGCCCCCAGACCCTTCTAGATGCACCCAGGACGCTTCTAAAAGCACCCAGATCCTTCTAGAGCCCCCCAGGACCCTTCTGAAAGCCCCCAGACCCTTCTAGAGCCCCCCAGGACCTTTCTAAATGCCCCCAGACCAATCTAGAGCCCCCCAGGACTCTTCTAATAGACTCCAGACCATTCTAGAGGCCCGAAGGACCCTTCTGAATGCACCCAGACCCTTCTAGAGCCCCCTAGGACCCTTCTAAAAGCCTCCAGACACTTCTAGAGGCCCCCCAGGACCATTCTAAAAGCCCCCAGACCCTTCTAGAGCCCCCCAGGACCATTCCAAAAGATTCCAGACCCTTCTAGAGCCCCCAGGACCCTTCTAAAAGCCCCCAGACCCTTCTAGATCCTCCCCATATCCTTCTAAAAGCCCCCAGACCCTTCTAGAGGCCCCCAAGACCCTTCTAAAAGCACTCAGACCTTTCTAGATGGCCCAGGACCCTTCTAAAAGCACCCAGACCCTTCTAGAGCCTTCCAGGACAATTCTAAAATCCCTCAGACACTTCTAGAGGCCCCCAGGCCCCTTCTAAAAGCCCCCAGAGACTTCTAGATGCCCCCAGGACCATTCTAAAAGCCCTCACACCCTTCTAGAGAACCTCAGGACCCTTCTAAAAGCCGCCAGACCCTTCTAGAGCCCCCCAGGACCCTTCTAAAAGCCCCCAGACCCTTCGAGAGACCCGCAGGACCCTTCTAAATGCCCCCAGACCCATCTAGAGCTCCCCAGGGCCCTTCTAAAATCTTCCAGACCCTTCTAGAGGCCCCCAGGATCCTTCTGAATGCCCCCAGACCCTTCTAGAGCCCCCCAGGACTCTTCTAAAAGACTCCAGACCCTTCTACATTCCCCCAGGACCCTTCGGAAAGCCCCCAGACCCTTCTAGAGCTCCCTAGGACCCTTAAAATACACCCAGACATTTCTAGCGCCCCCCAGGACCCTTCTGAAAGACCCAGACCCTTCTAGAGCTCCCCAGGATTCTTCTAAAAGGACCCAGACCCTTCTAGATCCCTACAGGACCCGAATAAAAGACCCCAGACCCTTCTAGAGCTCCACAGGACCCTTCTAAAAGCCCCAGACCCTTCTAGACCCTCCCCGGATCCTTCTAAAAGCACCCAGACCCTTCTAGACCCTCTCGGGATCATTCTAAAAGCACCCAGACCCATCTGGATATCCCCAGGACCCTTCTAAAAGACTCCAGACCCTTCTAGATGCGCCCAGGACCCTTCTATAAGCCCCCAGACCCTTCTAGAGCCCCCGAGGACCATTCTGAAAACCCCCAGACCCTTCTAGAGCCCACCAGGACCCTTCTAAATGCACCCAGACTCTTCTAGAGTCTCCCAGGACCCTTCCAAAAGCACCCAGACCCTTCTACGGCCTACCAGGACCCTTCTAAAAGCCCCCAGACCATTCTAGAGCTCCCCAGAACCCTTCTAAACTCCCCCAGACCCTTCTAGAGACCCGCAGGACCCTTCTAAAAGACCCCAGACCCTTGTAGACCATCCCTGGATCCTTCTAATAGCACCCAGACCCTTCTAGAGCCCCCCAGGACACTTCTAAAAGCCCCCAGACCCTTCTAGACCCTACCCGGATCCTTCTAAAAGCACCCAGACCCTTCTAGAGCTTCCCAGGACCCTTCTAAAATCCCTCAGACCCTTCTAGACCCCCCCCAGGAAGTTTATAAAAGCCCCCAGAGCCTTCTAGAAGCCCCCAGGACCCTTCTAAAAGCCCCCAGACCCTTCTAGAGCCCCACCGGACCCTTCTAAAAGTCTCCAGAACTTTCTAGAGCCCCCCAGGACCCTTCTAAAAGCCCCCAGACCCTTCTAGAGGCCACCAGGACTCTTCTAAAAGCCGCCAGACCCTTCTAGAGGTCCCCAGGACTCTTCTAAAAGCCCCCATACCCTTATAGAGGCCCCCTGGACCCTTCTAAAAGCCTCCAGACATTTGTAGAGCCCCCCAGGACCCTTCTAAAAGCCCCCAGACCCTTCTAGAGGCCCCTAGTGCCCCTCTAATGGTCCCCAGACACTTCTAGAGCCCCCCAGGACCCTTCTAAAAGCCCCCAGACCCTTCTAGACCCTACCCGGATCCTTATAAAAGCACCCAGACCATTCTAGAGCCTCCCAGGACCCTTCTAAAATCCCTCAGACCCTTCTAGAGCCCCCCAGGACCCTTATAAAAGCCCCCACACCCTTCTAGAGCGCCACCGGAGCCCTCTAAAAGCCTCCAGACCTTTCTAGAGCCCGCCAGGACCCTTCTAAATGCCCCCAGACCCTTCTAGAGGCCCCCAGGACTCTTCTAAAAGCCCCCAGACCCTTCTAGAGGCCCCCTGGACCCTTCTAAAAGCCTCCACACATTTGTAGAGCCCCCCAGGACCCTTCTAAAAGCACCCAGACCCTTCTAGACCCTCTCGGGATCCTTCTAAAAGCACCCAGACGCATCTGGATCCAACCAGGACCCTTCTAAAATACTCCAGACCCTTCTAGATGCGCCCAGGACCCTTCTATAAGCCCCCAGACCTTTCTAGAGCCCCCCAGGACCCTTCTGAAAACCCCCAGACCGTTCTAGAGCCCACCAGGACCCTTCTAAATGCCCCCAGACCCATCTAGAGCTCCCCAGGGCCCTTTTAAAAGCTTCCAGACCCTTCTAGAGGTCCCCAGGATTATTCTGAATGCCCCCAGACCCTTCTAGAGCCCCCCAGGACCCTTCTAAATGCCTCCAGACCCTTCTACAGTCCCCCAGGACCCTTCTGAAAGCCCCCAGACCCTTCTAGAGCTACCCAGGACCCTTCTAAAAGCCCCCAGACCCTTCTAGAGCCCCCTAGGACCCTTCTAAAAGCACCCAGACCCTTCCAGAGCCCCACAGGACCCTTCTAAAAGCACCCAGACCCTTCTAGACCCTCCCCGGATCATTCTAAAAGCACCCAGACCATTCTAGAGCCTCCCAAGACCCTTCTAAAATCCCTCAGACACTTCTAGAGGCCCCCAGGACCCTTCTAAAAGCCCCCAGAGACTACTAGATGCCCCCAGGAACCTTCTAAAAGCCCTCACACCCTTCTAGAGCCCACCAGGACTATCCTAAAACCACTCCAGACCCTTCTAAAGCCCCCCAGGACTCTTCTAAAAGCCCCCAGACCCTTCTAGAGACCCGCAGGAGCAATCTAAAAGCCCCCAGACCCTTCTATAGTATCCCAGGACTCTTCTAAAAGCCCCCACACCCTTCTAGAGTTCCCCAGGACCCTTCTAATATACCCCAGACCATTCTAGATGCCCCCAGGGCCCCTTTAATGGTACCCAGACCCTTCTAGAGCCCCCAAGGAGCCTTCTAAAAGCCCCCAGACCCTTCTAGAGAACCGCAGGACCCTTCTAAAAGCCCCCAGACCCTTCTAGAGCCTCCCGGGACCATTCTGAAAGACCCCAGACCCTTCTAGAGACACCCAGGACCCTTCTAAAATCCCCCAGACCCTTCTAGAGCCCCCAGGACCCTTCTAAATGCCCCCAGACCCTTCTTGAGGCACCCAGGACCCTTCCAAAAGCCCCCAGACCCTTCTAGAGCCACCCAAGTACCCTTCTCAAAGAACCCAGACCCTTCGAGAGCCCGCCAGGACACTTCTATAAGCCCCCAGACATTTCTAGAGGAACCCAAGGCCCCTCTTAAGGACCCCCGTTTCACCTAGAAGGGTGTCGGGGCTTTTTGAAGGGCCCTGGGGGGCTCTAGAAGGGTCTGGGGGCCTTTAGTAGGGTCCTGGGGTTCTCTAGAAGGGTCTAGGGGCTTTTGAATGCACCCTGGTGGCCTCTAGAATGGTGTCGGATATATTAGAGGGGTCCGGGTGTGCTCTAGAAGGGTCTGAGGGCTTTTAGAAGGGTCCTGGTAGGCTCTAGAAGGGTCTGAGGACATTTAGAAGGGTACTGGGGGCCTCTAGAAGGGTCTGGGATCTATTGGAGGGGTCCGGGGGGGCTCTAGAAGGGTCTGGGGGCTTTTAGAAGGGTCCTGGGAGGCTCTAGAAGGGTCTGGGTTCTTTTATAAGGGTCCTGGGGGGCTCTAGAAGGGTCTGGAGGCTTTTAGACGGGTCCTGAGGGGCTCTAGAAGGGTCTGGAGGCTTTTAGAGGGGTCCTGCGAGGCTCTAGAAGGGTCTGGGTGCTTTTAGAATGATCCGGGGAGGGTCTAGAAGGGTCTGGGGGCTTTTAGAAGGGTCCTGGGGGTCTCTAGAAGGGTCTGGGGGATTTTAGAATGATCCGGGGAGGGTCTAGAAGGGTCTGGGGTCCTTTAGAAGGGTCCTGGGGGTCTCTAGAATGTTCAGCTGGATTTCAGAATGGTCCTGGGGTCCTCTAGAAGGGTCTGGGGGCTTTTAGAAGGGTCCGGGGGGGCTCTAGAAGGGTCTGGGGGCTTTTAGAAGGGTCCAGGGGTGCTCTAGAAGGGTCTGGGGACTTTTAGAAGGGTCCTGGGGTGCTCTAGAAGGGACGGGGTGCCTTAAGAGGGGCCCTGGGGCCTCTAGAAGGGTCTGGGGGCTTTTAGAAGGGTCCTGGGTGGCTCTAGAAGGGTCTAGGGGCTTTTAGAAGGGTAATGGCGTGCTCTAGAAGTGTCTGGGGGCTTTTATAATGGTCCTGGGGGCCTCTAGAAGGGTCTGATGGCTTTTAGATAGGTCCTAGGGGGCTCTAGAAGGGTCTGGGGGCTTTTAGAATGATCCGGGGACGGTCTAGAACGGTCTGTCTGCTTATTGAAGGATCCTAGGGGGCTCTAGAAGGGTCTGGGGGCTTTTAGAAGGATCCGGGGAGTGTCTAGAAGCGTCTGGGGGCTTTTAGAAGGTTCCGGGGAGTGTCTAGAAGTGTCTGCGGCCTTTCAGAAGGGTCCTGGGGGCCTCTAGAAGGGTCTGGGGGTTTTAGAAGGGTCCTGGGGGGGTCTAGAAGGGTCTGGGGACTTTTAGAAGGGTCCTGGGGTGATCTAGAAGGGACGGGGTGCCTTAAGAGGGGGCCTGGGGGGCTCTAGAAGGGTCTGGGGGCTTTTAGAAGGGTCCTGGGGTGCTCTAGAAGGGTCTGGGGGCTTTTAGAATGCCACTAGGTGTCTCTAGAAATGTCTGGGTTCTTTTAGAAGGTTCCGGGGAGTATCTAGAAGTGTCTGCGGCCTTTCAGAAGGGTCCTGGGGGGATCTAGAAGGGTCTGGGGGTTTTAGAAGGGTCCTGGGGGGGGTCTAGAAGGGTCTGGAGGCTTTTAGAATAATCCTGGGAGGCTCTAGAAGGGTCTGGGTGCTTTTAGAAGGGTCCTGGGGGCCTATAGAAGGGTCTGAGTGCTTTTAGAAGGGTCCTGGGGGGCTCTAGAAGGGTCTGGGGGCATTTAGAAGTATCTTGGGGGCCTCTAGAAGGGTCTGTTATCTATTAGAGTGGTCCGGGGGGGCTCTAGAAGGGTCTGGGGTCTTTTAGAAGGGTTTTGGGAGCCTCTAGAAGGGTCTGGGGTCTTTTAGAATGAACCGGAGAGGGTCTAGAAAGGTCTGGGGGCCTTTAGAATGGTCCTGGGAGGCTCTAGAAGGGTCTGGGTGCTTTTAGAAGGGTCCTGGGAGGCTCTAGAAGGGTCTGGGGACTTTCAGAAGGGTCCTGGGTGGCTCTAGAGGGTCCTGGGGGCTTTTAGAAGGGTCCTGGGATGCTCTAGAAGGGTCTGGGTGCTTTTAGAAGGGTCCTCGGATGCTCTAGAAGGGTCTGGGGGCTTTTAGAATGGTCCTGGGGGGCTCTAGAATGGTCTGGGGGCTTTTAGAAGAATCCGGGTAGGGTCTAGAAGGTTCTGGGGGCATTTAGAAGTATCCTGGGGGCCTCTAGAAGGGTCTGGGATCTATTAGAGGGTTCCGGGGGGGGTCTAGAAGGGTCTGGGGGCTTTTAGAAGGTTCCTGGGAGGCTCTAGAAGGGTCTGGGCGCTTTTAGAAGGGTCCTGGGGTTCTCTAGAAGGGTCTGGGGACTTATAGATGGGTCCTGGGGGCCTCTAGAAGGGTCTGGGATCTATTAGAGGGGTTCGGGGTTGCTCTAGAAGGGTCTGGAGGCTTTTAGATGTGTCTTGGGGGGCTCTGGAAGGGTCTGGGGGCTTTTAGAATAATCCGGGGAGGGTCTAGAAGTGTCTGGGTTCTTTTAGAATAGTCCTGGGAGGTTTTAGAAGGGTCTGGGGTCTTTTAGAATGATCAGGGGAGGGTCTAGAAGGGTCTGGGCGCTTTTAGACGGGTCCTGGGGGGCTCTAGAAGGGTCTGGAGGCTTTTAGAGGGGTTCTGGGGTACCCTAGAAGGGTCTGGGTTCATTTAGAAGGATCCGGGGAGGGTCTTGAAAGGTCTGGGGGCTTTTAGAAGGGTCCTGGGAGGCTCTAGAAGGGTCTGGGGGCTTTTAGAATGATCCGGAGAGGGTCTAGAAGGGTCTGGGGGCCTTTAGAATGGTCCTGGGGGGCTCTAGAATGATCTGGGGGCTTTTAGAAGGGTCCTGGGGGCCTCTAGAAGGGTCTGGGGGCTTTTAGAATGATCCGGAGAGGGTCTAGAAAGGTCTGGGGGCCTTTAGAATGGTTCTGGGAGGTTCTAGAAGAGTCTGGGTGCTTTTAGAAGGGTACTGGGAGGATCTAGAAGGGTCTGGGGGCTTTTAGAATGGTCCTGGGTGGCTCTAGAGGGTTCTGGGGGCTTTTTGAAGGGTCCTGGGGGTCTCTAGAAGGGTCTGGAGGCTTTTAGAATTGTCCTGGGATGCTCTAGAAGGGTCTGGGTGCTTTAAGAAGGGTCCTCGGATGCTCTAGAAGGGTCTGGGTTCTTTTAGAAGGGTCCTGGGGGTCTCTAGAAGGTTCTGGGGGCTTTCAGAAGGGTCCTGGGGGTCTCTAGAAGGGTCTGGGGGATTTTAGAAGGGTCCTGGGGGGCTCTAGAAGGGTCTGGGTGCCTTTAGAAGGGTCCTGGGGGGCTATAGAATGTTCTGTTCTTTCAGAATGGTCCTGGGGTCCTCTAGAATTGTCTGGGGGCATTTAGAAGGGTCCGGGGGGTGCTCTAGAAGGGTCTGGGGGCTTTTAGAAGGGTCCTGGGGTGCTCTAGAAGGGTCTGGGGACTTTTAGAAGGGCCCTGGTGGCCTCTAGAAGGGTCTTGGTGCTTTTAGAAGGGTCCTGGGTGGCTCTAGAAGGGTCTGGGTGCTTTTAGATGGGTCCTAGGGGGCTCTAGAAGAGTCAGGGAGCTTTTAGAAGGGTCCTGGGGGGCTCTAGAAGGGTCTGGGGGCTTTTAGAATGATCCGGGGACGGTCTAGACGGGTCTGGGTGCTTTTTGAAGGATCCTAGGGGGCTCTAGAAGGGTCTGGGGGCTTTTAGAAGGATCCGGGGAAGGTCTAGAAGGGTCCGGGGGATTTTAATAAGGTCCTGGGGGTCTCTAGAAGGGTCTGGGGGCTTTTAGAATGGTCCTGGGAGGCTCTAGAAGGGTCTGGGTGCTTTTAGAAACGTCCTGGGGGGCTCTAGAAGGGTCTAGAGGCTTTTAGACGGGTCCTGGGGTACTCTAGAAGGGTATGGGGGCTTTTAGAAGGGTCCTGGGTGGCTCTAGAAGGGTCTGGGGGCTTGTAGAAGGGTCCTTTGGGGCTCTAGAAGGGTCTGGGGGCTTTCAGCAGGGTCCTGGGGGCCTCTAGAAGGGTCTGGGGCCTTTTAGAAGGGTCCTGGGTAGCTCTAGAAGGGTCCGGGGGCTTGTAGAAGGGTCCTGGGGGCCGCTAGAAGGGTCTGGGGGGCTATAGAATGTTCTGTTCTTTCAGAATGGTCCTGGGGTCCTCTAGAATTGTCTGGGGGCATTTAGAAGGGTCCGGGGGGGTGCTCTAGAAGGGTCTGGGGGCTTTTAGAAGGGTCCTGGGGTGCTCTAGAAGGGTCTGGGGACTTTTAGAAGGGCCCTGGTGGCCTCTAGAAGGGTCTTGGTGCTTTTAGAAGGGTCCTGGGTGGCTCTAGAAGGGTCTGGGTGCTTTTAGATGGGTCCTAGGGGGCTCTAGAAGAGTCAGGGAGCTTTTAGAAGGGTCCTGGGGGGCTCTAGAAGGGTCTGGGGGCTTTTAGAATGATCCGGGGACGGTCTAGACGGGTCTGGGTGCTTTTTGAAGGATCCTAGGGGGCTCTAGAAGGGTCTGGGGGCTTTTAGAAGGATCCGGGGAAGGTCTAGAAGGGTCCGGGGGATTTTAATAAGGTCCTGGGGGTCTCTAGAAGGGTCTGGGGGCTTTTAGAATGGTCCTGGGAGGCTCTAGAAGAGTCTGGGTGCTTTTAGAAACGTCCTGGGGGGCTCTAGAAGGGTCTAGAGGCTTTTAGACGGGTCCTGGGGTACTCTAGAAGGGTATGGGGGCTTTTAGAAGGGTCCTGGGTGGCTCTAGAAGGGTCTGGGGGCTTGTAGAAGGGTCCTTTGGGGCTCTAGAAGGGTCTGGGGGCTTTCAGCAGGGTCCTGGGGGCCTCTAGAAGGGTCTGGGGCCTTTTAGAAGGGTCCTGGGTAGCTCTAGAAGGGTCCGGGGGCTTGTAGAAGGGTCCTGGGGGCCGCTAGAAGGGTCTGGGGGCTTTTAGAAGGGTCCTGGGGGGCTCTAGAATGGTCTGGGGGCTTGTAGAAGGGTTTTGGGGGGGTTCTAGAAGGGTCTGGGGGATTTTTAGAAGGGTCCTTGGGGGCTCTAGAAGGGTCTGGTGGCTTGTAGAAAGGTCCTGGGAGGCTCTAGAAGGGTCTGGGGGCTTTTATAAGGGTCCTGGGGTGCTCTAGAAGGGTCTGGGAGCTTTTAGAAGGGTCCTGTTAGGATCTAGAAGGGTCTGGGGGCTTTTAGAAGGGTCCTGGGTTTCTCTAGAAGCGTCTGGGTGCTTTTAGAAGGGTCCTGGGTGTCTCTAGAAGGGTCTGGGAGCTTTTAGAAGGGTCCTGGGAGGCTCTAGAAGGGTCTGGGGGCTTTTAGAACTGTCCTGGGATGCTCTAGAAGGGTCTGGGGGCTTTTAGAATGGTTCTGGGGGGGCTCTAGAAATGCCTGGGGGCTTTTAGAAGGGTCCTGGGGGGCTCTAGAAGGGTCTGGGGGCTTTTAGAACTGTCCTGGGATGCTCTAGAAGGGACTGGGGGCTTTTAGAATGGTTCTGGGGGGCTCTAGACGGGTCTGGAGGATTTTAGAATGTTCCGGGGGGGCTCTAGAAGGGCCTGGGGGCTTTTAGAAGGGTCCTGGGGTGCTCTAGAAGGGTCTGGGTACTTTAAGAAGGGTCCTGGGTTGCTCTAGAAGGGACGGGGTGCCTTAAGATGGGCCCTGGGGGGCTCTAGAAGGGTCTGGGGGCTTTTAGAAGGGTTCTGGGAGGCTCTAGAAGGGTCTGGGGTCTTTTAGAATGATCCGCGGAGGGTCTAGAAGGGTCTGGGGACTTTTAGAACGGTCCTGGGTGGCTCTAGAGGGTTCTGGAGGATTTTAGAAGGGTCCAGGGGGTCTCTAGAAGAGTCTGGGTGCTTTTAGAAGGGTCCTGGGATGCTCTAGAAGAGTCTGGGTGCTTTTAGAAGGGTCCTCGGATGCTCTAGAAGGGTCTGGGGGCTTTTAGAAGGGTCCTGGGAGGCTCTAGAAGGGTCTGGGGACTTTTAGAAGGGTCCTCTGGTGCTCTACAAGGGACTGGGTGCCTTAAGAGGGACCCTGGGGGCACCTAGAAGGGTCTGGGGACTTTTAGAAGGGTCCTGGGGGGCTCTAGAAGGGTCTGGGGGCTTTTAGAATTGTCCTGGGGGCCTCTAGAAGGGTCTGGGTGTTTGTAGAAGGGTACTGGGGGCCTCTAGAAGGGTCTGGGGGCTTTTAGAATGATCCGGAGAGGGTCTAGAAAGGTCTGGGTGCCTTTAGAATGGTCCTGGGAGGCTCTAGAAGGGTCTGGGTGCTTTTAGAAGGGTCCTGGGAGGCTCTAGAAGGGTCTGGGGACTTTTAGAAGGGTCCTGGGTGGCTCTAGAAGGGTCTGGGGACTTTTAGAAGGGTCCTGTGTGGCTCTAGAGGGTCCTGGGGGCTTTTAGAAGGGTCCTGGGGTGCTCTAGAAGGGTCTGGGGGCTTTTAGAAGCGTCCTGGGATGCTCTAGAAGGGTCTGGGTGCTTTTAGAAGGGTCCTCGGATTCTCTAGAAGGGTCTGGGGGCTTTTAGAATGGTCCTGGGGGGCTCTAGAATGGTCTGGGGGCTTTTAGAAGAATCCGGGTAGGGTCTAGAAGGTTCTGGGTGCATTTAGAAGTATCCTGGGGGCCTCTAGAAGGGTCTGGGATCTATTAGAGGGGTCCTGGCGTCGTCTAGAAGGGTCTGGGGGCTTTTAGAAGGTTCCTGGGAGGCTCTAGAAGGGTCTGGGCGCTTTTAGAAGGGTCCTGGGGTTCTCTAGAAGGGTCTGGGGACTTATAGATGGGTCCTGGGGGCCTCTAGAAGGGTCTGGGATCTATTAGAGGGGTTCGGGGTTGCTCTAGAAGGGTCTGGAGGCTTTTAGAAGGGTCTTGGGGGGCTCTAGAAGGGTCTGGGGGCTTTTAGAATAATCCGGGGAGGGTCTAGAAGGGTCTGGGTTCTTTTAGAATAGTCCTGGGAGGTTTTAGAAGGGTCTGGGGTCTTTTAGAATGATCAGGGGAGGGTCTAGAAGGGTCTGGGCGCTTTTAGACGGGTCCTGGGGGGATCTAGAAGGGTCTGGAGGCTTTTAGAGGGGTTCTGGGGGGCCCTAGAAGGGTCTGGGTTCATTTAGAAGGATCCGGGGAGGGTCTTGAAAGGTCTGGGGGCTTTTAGAATGGTCCTGGGAGGCTCTAGAAGGGTCTGGGGGCTTTTAGAATGATCCGGGGAGGGTCTAGAAGGGTCTCGGGGCCTTTAGAAGGGTCCTGGGGGGCTCTAGAATGATCTGGGGGCTTTTAGAAGAGTCCTGGGTGTCTCTAGAAGGGTCTGGGGGCTTTTAGAAGGGTCCTGGGATGCTCTAGAAGGGTCTGGGTGCTTTAAGAAGGTTCCTCGGATGCTCTAGAAGGGTCTGGGTTCTTTTAGAAGGGTCCTGGGGGTCTCTAGAAGGTTCTGGGGGCTTTCAGAAGGGTCCTGGGGGGCTCTAGAAGGGTCTGGGTGCCTTTAGAAGGGTCCTGGGGGCTATAGAATGTTCTGTTGGCTTTCAGAATGGTCCTGGGGTCCTCTAGAATTGTCTGGGGACATTTAGAAGGGTCCGGGGGGGCTCTAGAAGGGTCTGGGGGCTTTTTGAAGGGTCCTGGGGGTCTCTAGAAGGGTCTGGGGACTTTTAGAAGGGCCCTGGTGGCCTCTAGAAGGGTCTGGGTGCTTTTAGAAGGTTCCTGGGTGGCTCTAGAAGGGTCTAGGGGCTTTTAGAAGGTTCCTGGGGGGCTCTAGAAGGGTCTGGGGGCTTTTAGAAGGGTCCTGGGGGCCTCTAGAAGGGTCTGGGGGCTTTAGAATGGTCCTGGGAGGCTCTAGAAGAGTCTGGGGTCTTTTAGAAGGATCCGGGGAGGGTCTAGAAGGGTCTGGGGGCTTTTAGAAGGGTCCTGGGGGCCTCTAGAAGGGTCTGGGTGCTTTTAGATGGGTCCTAGGGGGCTCTAGAAGAGTCAGGGTGCTTTTAGAAGGGTCCTGGGGTGCTCTAGAAGGGTCTGGGGGCTTTTAGAATGATCCGGGGACGGTCTAGACGGGTCTGGGTGCTTTTTGAAGGATCCTAGGGGGCTCTAGAATGGTCTGGGGGCTTTTAGAAGGATCCGGGGAGGGTCTAGAAGGGTCTGGGGGATATTAATAGGGTCCTGGGGGTCTCTAGAAGGGTCTGGGGGATATTAATAGGGTCCTGGGGGTCTCTAGAAGGGTCTGGGGGCTTTTAGAACTGTCCTGGGATGCTCTAGAAGGATCTGGGGGCTTTTAGAATGGTTCTGGGGGGGCTCTAGAAATGCCTGGGGGCTTTTAGACGGGTCCTGGGGGGCTCTAGAAGGGTCTGGGGGCTTTTAGAACTGTCCTGGGATGCTCTAGAAGGGTCTGGGGGCTTTTAGAATGGTTCTGGGGGGGCTCCAGAAGGGTCTGGGGGCTTTCAGAAGGGTCCTTGGGGGCTCTAGAAGGGTCTGGAGGATTTTAGAAGGTTCCGGGGGGGCTCTAGAAGGGCCTGGGGGCTTTTAGAAGGGTCCTGGGGTGCTCTAGAAGGGTCTGGGTACTTTAAGAAGGGTCCTGGGTTGCTCTAGAAGGGACGGGGTGCCTTAAGATGGGCCCTGGGGGGCTCTAGAAGGGTCTGGGGGCTTTTAGAAGAGTCCTGGGAGGCTCTAGAAGGGTCTGGGGTCTTTTAGAATGATCCGCGGAGGGTCTAGAAGGGTCTGGGGACTTTTAGAACGGTCCTGGGTGGCTCTAGAGGGTTCTGGAGGATTTTAGAAGGGTCCAGGGGGTCTCTAGAAGGGTCTGGGTGCTTTTAGAAGGGTCCTGGGATGCTCTAGAAGAGTCTGGGTGCTTTTAGAAGGGTCCTCGGATGCTCTAGAAGGGTCTGGGGGCTTTTAGAAGGGTCCTGGGAGGCTCTAGAAGGGTCTGGGGACTTTTAGAAGGGTCCTCTGGTGCTCTACAAGGGACTGGGTGCCTTAAGAGGGACCCTGGGGGCACCTAGAAGGGTCTGGGGACTTTTAGAAGGGTCCTGGGGGGCTCTAGAAGGGTCTGGGGGCTTTTAGAATTGTCCTGGGGGCCTCTAGAAGGGTCTGGGTGCTTGTAGAAGGGTCCTGGGGGCCTCTAGAAAGGGTCTGGGGGCTTTTAGAATGATCCGGAGAGGGTCTAGAAAGGTCTGGGTGCCTTTAGAATGGTCCTGGGAGGCTCTAGAAGGGTCTGGGGACTTTTAGAAGGGTCCTGGGTGGCTCTAGAGGGTCCTGGGGGCTTTTAGAAGGGTCCTGGGGTGCTCTAGAAGGGTCTGGGGGCTTTTAGAAGCGTCCTGGGATGCTCTAGAAGGGTCTGGGTGCTTTTAGAAGGGTCCTCGGATGCTCTAGAAGGGTCTGGGGGCTTTTAGAATGGTCCTGGGGGGCTCTAGAATGGTCTGGGGGCTTTTAGAAGAATCCGGGTAGGGTCTAGATGGTTCTGGGGGCATTTAGAAGTATCCTGGGGGCCTCTAGAAGGGTCTGGGATCTATTAGAGGGGTCCTGGGGTCGTCTAGAAGGGTCTGGGGGCTTTTAGAAGGTTCCTGGGAGGCTCTAGAAGGGTCTGGGCGCTTTTAGAAGGGTCCTGGGGTTCTCTAGAATGGTCTGGGGACTTATAGATGGGTCCTGGGGGCCTCTAGAAGGGTCTGGGATCTATTAGAGGGGTTCGGGGTTGCTCTAGAAGGGTCTGGAGGCTTTTAGAAGGGTCTTGGGGGGCTCTGGAAGGGTCTGGGGGCTTTTAGAATAATCCGGGGAGGGTCTAGAAGGGTCTGGGTTCTTTTAGAATAGTCCTGGGAGGTTTTAGAAGGGTCTGGGGTCTTTTAGAATGATCAGGGGAGGGTCTAGAAGGGTCTGGGCGCTTTTAGACGGGTCCTGAGGGGCTCTAGAAGGGTCTGGAGGCTTTTAGAGGGGTTCTGGGGGGCCCTAGAAGGGTCTGGGTTCATTTAGAAGGATCCGGGGAGGGTCTTGAAAGGTCTGGGGGCTTTTAGAATGGTCCTGGGAGGCTCTAGAAGGGTCTGGGGGCTTTTAGAATGATCCGGGGAGGGTCTAGAAGGGTCTCGGGACCTTTAGAAGGGTCCTGGGGGGCTCTAGCATGATCTGGGGGCTTTTAGAAGAGTCCTGGGTGTCTCTAGAAGGGTCTGGGGGCTTTTAGAAGGGTCCTGGGATGCTCTAGAAGGGTCTGGGTGCTTTAAGAAGGTTCCTCGGATGCTCTAGAAGGGTCTGGGTTCTTTTAGAAGGGTCCTGGGGGTCTCTAGAAGGTTCTGGGGGCTTTCAGAAGGGTCCTGGGGGTCTCTAGAAGGGTCTGGGGGCATTTAGAAGGGTCCTGGGGGGCTCTAGAAGGGTCTGGGTGCCTTTAGAAGGGTCCTGGGGGGCTATAGAATGTTCTGTTGGCTTTCAGAATGGTCCTGGGGTCCTCTAGAATTGTCTGGGGACATTTAGAAGGGTCCGGTGGGGCTCTAGAAGGGTCTGGGGGCTTTTTGAAGGGTCCTGGGGGGCTCTAGAAGGGTCTGGGGACTTTTAGAAGGGCCCTGGTGGCCTCTAGAAGGGTCTGGGTGCTTTGAGAAGGTTCCTGGGTGGCTCTAGAAGGGTCTAGGGGCTTTTAGAAGGTTCCTGGGGGGCTCTAGAAGGGTCTGGGGGCTTTTAGAAGGGTCCTGGGGGCCTCTAGAAGGGTCTGGGGGCTTTAGAATGGTCCTGGGAGGCTCTAGAAGAGTCTGGGGTCTTTTAGAAGGATCCGGGGAGGGTCTAGAAGGGTCTGGGGGCTTTTAGAAGGGTCCTCGGTGCCTCTAGAAGGGTCTGGGTGCTTTTAGATGGGTCCTAGGGGGCTCTAGAAGAGTCAGGGTGCTTTTAGAAGGGTCCTGGGGGGCTCTAGAAGGGTCTGGGGGCTTTTAGAATGATCCGGGGACGGTCTAGACGGGTGTGGGTGCTTTTTGAAGGATCCTAGGGGGCTCTAGAATGGTCTGGGGGCTTTTAGAAGGATCCGGGGAGGGTTTAGAAGGGTCTGGGGGATATTAATAGGGTCCTGGGGGTCTCTAGAAGGGTCCTGAGGGGCTTTTAGAAGGGTCCTGGGAGCCTCTAGAAGGGTCTGGGTGCTTTTAGAAACGTCCTGGGGGGCTCTAGAATGGTCTAGAGGCTTTTAGACGGGTCCTGGGGGGCTCTAGAAGGGTCTGGGGGCTTTTAGAAGGGTCCTGGGGTCCTCTAGAAGGGTCTGGGGCCTTTTAGAAGGGTCCTGGGTAGCTCTAGAAGGGTCTGGGGGCTTGTAGAAGGGTCCTGGGTGCCGCTAGAAGGGTCTGGGGGCTTTTAGAAGGGTCCTGGGGGGCTCTAGAATGGTCTGGGGGCTTGTAGAAGGGTCCTGGCGGGGTTCTAGAAGGGTCTGGGTGCTTTTAGAAGGGTCCTTGGGGGCTCTAGAAGGGTCTGGTGGCTTGTAGAAAGGTCCTGGGAGGCTCTAGAAGGGTCTGGGGGCTTTTATAAGGTCCTGGGGTGCTCTAGAAGGGTCTGGGGGCTTTTAGAAGGGTCCTGGGTGTCTCTAGAAGGGTCTGGGAGCTTTTAGAAGCGTCCTGGGAGGCTCTAGAAGGGTCTGGGGGCTTTTAGAAGGATCCGGGGAGGGTCTAGATGGGTCTGGGGGATATTAATAGGGTCCTGGGGTGCTCTAGAAGGGTCTGGGGGCTTTTAGAACTGTCCTGGGATGCTCTAGAAGGGTCTGGGGGCTTTTAGAATGGTTCTGGGGGGGCTCTAGAAATGCCTGGGGGCTTTTAGAAGGGTCCTGGGGGGCTCTAGAAGGGTCTGGGTGCTTTTAGAACTGTCCTGGGATGCTCTAGAAGGGTCTGGGGGCTTTTAGAATGGTTCTGGGGGGGCTCTAGAAGGGTCTGGGGACTTTTAGAAGGGCCCTGGTGGCCTCTAGAAGGGTCTGGGTGCTTTTAGAAGGTTCCTGGGTGGCTCTAGAAGGGTCTAGGGTCTTTTAGAAGATTCCTGGGGGGCTCTAGAAGGGTCTGGGGGCTTTTAGAAGGGTCCTGGGGGCCTCTAGAAGGGTCTGGGGGCTTTAGAATGGTCCTGGGAGGCTCTAGAAGAGTCTGGGGTCTTTTAGAAGGATCCGGGGAGGTTCTAGAAGGGTCTGGGGGCTTTTAGAAGGGTCCTGGGTGCCTCTAGAAGGGTCTGGGTGCTTTTAGATGGGTCCTAGGGGGCTCTAGAAGAGTCAGGGTGCTTTTAGAAGGGTCCTGGGGTGCTCTAGAAGGGTCTGGGGGCTTTTAGAATGATCCGGGGACGGTCTAGACGGGTCTGGGTGCTTTTTGAAGGATCCTAGGGGGCTCTAGAATGGTCTGGGGGCTTTTAGAAGGATCCGGGGAGGGTCTAGAAGGGTCTGGGGGATATTAATAGGGTCCTGGGGGTCTCTAGAAGGGTCCTGAGGGGCTTTTAGAACGGTCCTGGGATGCTCTAGAAGGGTCTGGGTGCTTTTAGAAACGTCCGGGGGGGCTCTAGAATGGTCTAGAGGCTTTTAGACGGGTCCTGGGGGGCTCTAGAAGGGTCTGGGGGCTTTTAGAAGGGTCCTGGGGTCCTCTAGAAGGGTCTGGGGCCTTTTAGAAGGGTCCTGGGGGCCGCTAGAAGGGTCTGGGGGCTTTTAGAAGGGTCCTGGGGGGCTCTAGAATGGTCTGGGGGCTTGTAGAAGGGTCCTGGCGGGGTTCTAGAAGGGTCTGGGTGCTTTTAGAAGGGTCCTTGGGGGCTCTAGAAGGGTCTGGTGGCTTGTAGAAAGGTCCTGGGAGGCTCTAGAAGGGTCTGGGGGCTTTTATAAGGGTCCTGGGGTGCTCTAGAAGGGTCTGGGGGCTTTTAGAAGGGTCCTGGGTGTCTCTAGAAGGGTCTGGGAGCTTTTAGAAGGGTCCTGGGAGGCTCTAGAAGGGTCTGGGGGCTTTTAGAACTGTCCTGGGATGCTCTAGAATGGTCTGGGGGCTTTTAGAATGCTCCTGGGGATATCTAGAAGTGTCTGGGGTCTTTTAGAAAGATCCGGGGAGTGTCTAGATGTGTCTGCGGCCTTTCAGAAGGGTCCGGTGGGGCTCTAGAAGGGTCTGTTGGCTTTTAGAAGGGTCCTGGGAGGCTCTAGAAGGGTCTGGGTGCTTTTAGAAGGGTCCTGGGGTGCTCTAGAAGGGTCTGGGGGCTTTTAGAATGCTCCTGGGGATATCTAGAAGTGTCTGGGGTCTTTTAGAAAGATCCGGGGAGTGTCTAGATGTGTCTGCGGCCTTTCAGAAGGGTCCGGTGGGGCTCTAGAAGGGTCTGTTGGCTTTTAGAAGGGTCCTGGGAGGCTCTAGAAGGGTCTGGGTGCTTTTAGAAGGGTCCAGGGAGCCTCTAGAAGGGTCTGGGTGCTTTTAGAAACGTCCTGGGATGCTCTAGAAGGGTCTAGAGGCTTTTAGACGGGTCCTGGGGGGCTCTAGAAGGGTCTGGGGGCTTTTAGAAGGGTCCTGGGGTCCTCTAGAAGGGTCTGGGGCCTTTTAGAAGGGTCCTGGGTAGCTCTAGAATGGTCTGGGGGCTTGTAGAAGGGTCCTGGGGGGCCGCTAGAAGGGTCTGGGGGCTTTTAGAAGGGTCCTGGGGGGCTCTAGAATGGTCTGGGGGCTTTTATAAGGGTCCTGTGGTGCTCTAGAAGGGTCTGGGGGCTTTTAGAATGGTCCTGGGGTGTCTCTAGAAGGGTCTGGGAGCTTTTAGAAGGGTCCTGGGAGGCTCTAGAATGGTCTGGGGGCTTTTAGAACTGTCCTGGGATGCTCTAGAAGGGTCTGGGGGCCTTTAGAATGGTTCTGGGGGGCTCTAGAATGTTCTGGGGGCTTTCAGAAGGGGCCAGGTGGCCTCTAGAAGGGTCTGAAGGATTTTAGAAGGTTCCGGGGGGGGCTCTAGAAGGGTCTGGGGTCTTTTAGAAGGGTCCTGGGGTGCTCTAGAAGGGTCTGGGGGCTTTTAGAATGCTCCTGGGGATATCTAGAAGTGTCTCTGGGTTCTTTTAGAATGATCCGGGGAGTGTCTAGATGTGTCTGCGGCCTTTTAGAAGGGTCCGGGGGGGCTCTAGAAGGGTCTGGGGGCTTTTAGAAGGGTCCTGGGAGGCTCTAGAAGGGTCTGGGGGCTTTTAGAAGGGTCCTGGGGGTCTCTAGAAGGGTCTGGCAACTTATAGAAGGGTCCTGGGGGCCTCTAGAAGGGTCTGGGGGCTTTTAGATGGGTCCTAGGGGGCTCTAGAAGAGTCAGGGAGCTTTTAGAAGGGTCCTGGGGGGCTCTAGAAGGGTCTGGGGGCTTTTAGAATTGTCCTGGGGGCCTCTAGAAGGTTCTGGGTGTTTGTAGAAGGGTACTGGGGGCCTCTAGAAGGGGTCTGGGGGCTTTTAGAATGATCCGGAGAGGGTCTAGAAAAGGTCTGGGTGCCTTTAGAATGGTCCTGGGAGGCTCTAGAAGGGTCTGGGTGCTTTTAGAAGGGTCCTGGGAGGCTCTAGAAGGGTCTGGGGACTTTTAGAAGGGTCCTGGGTGGCTCTAGAAGGGTCTGGGGACTTTTAGAAGGGTCCTGTGTGGCTCTAGAGGGTCCTGGGGGCTTTTAGAAGGGTCCTGGGGTGCTCTAGAAGGGTCTGGGGGCTTTTAGAAGCGTCCTGGGATGCTCTAGAAGGGTCTGGGTGCTTTTAGAAGGGTCCTCGGATTCTCTAGAAGGGTCTGGGGGCTTTTAGAATGGTCCTGGGGGGCTCTAGAATGGTCTGGGGGCTTTTAGAAGAATCCGGGTAGGGTCTAGAAGGTTCTGGGTGCATTTAGAAGTATCCTGGGGGCCTCTAGAAGGGTCTGGGATCTATTAGAGGGGTCCTGGCGTCGTCTAGAAGGGTCTGGGGGCTTTTAGAAGGTTCCTGGGAGGCTCTAGAAGGGTCTGGGCGCTTTTAGAAGGGGTCCTGGGGTTCTCTAGAAGGGTCTGGGGGACTTATAGATGGGTCCTGGGGGCCTCTAGAAGGGTCTGGGATCTATTAGAGGGGTTCGGGGTTGCTCTAGAAGGGTCTGGAGGCTTTTAGAAGGGTCTTGGGGGGCTCTAGAAGGGTCTGGGGGCTTTTAGAATAATCCGGGGAGGGTCTAGAAGGGTCTGGGTTCTTTTAGAATAGTCCTGGGAGGTTTTAGAAGGGTCTGGGGTCTTTTAGAATGATCAGGGGAGGGTCTAGAAGGGTCTGGGCGCTTTTAGACGGGTCCTGGGGGGATCTAGAAGGGTCTGGAGGCTTTTAGAGGGGTTCTGGGGGGCCCTAGAAGGGTCTGGGTTCATTTAGAAGGATCCGGGGAGGGTCTTGAAAGGTCTGGGGGCTTTTAGAATGGTCCTGGGAGGCTCTAGAAGGGTCTGGGGGCTTTTAGAATGATCCGGGGAGGGTCTAGAAGGGTCTCGGGGCCTTTAGAAGGGTCCTGGGGGGCTCTAGAATGATCTGGGGGCTTTTAGAAGAGTCCTGGGTGTCTCTAGAAGGGGTCTGGGGGCTTTTAGAAGGGTCCTGGGATGCTCTAGAAGGGTCTGGGTGCTTTAAGAAGGTTCCTCGGATGCTCTAGAAGGGTCTGGGTTCTTTTAGAAGGGTCCTGGGGGTCTCTAGAAGGTTCTGGGGGCTTTCAGAAGGGTCCTGGGGGTCTCTAGAAGGGTCTGGGGGCTTTTAGAATGGTCCTGGGGGGCTCTAGAAGGGTCTGGGTGCCTTTAGAAGGGTCCTGGGGGCTATAGAATGTTCTGTTGGCTTTCAGAAT
>JAUNZM010003001.1:0-66706 GCA_033459285.1 Clamator glandarius
GACAGTTCTAGAAGTCGTATTTTGCAGAGAAAGCGGTAAAAGAGAACACATTAAAAAGCAGCCAGCACTCCATGCTAGCATCTTCCCTGCAGGAGTTTTTGGATTATCCTGAAGCGCGTTAAATGGCACAGTCACGTGGAATACACCGGCATATTCTAAAACGTTCTGTTACACGTGCTTTGAACCTTGCAATGACAGTGAAGAAGACAGAGAAGACTGTAACACGTGCGAGGCTTTGATTGTGGTAGCAGGTTCCCTTTGTTTCTTTGCTTAAATCTCTAAAATTCGGCAGTGACGCCTTAATAGCCATGGTGATCTTACAGGACACAAGCCTATACTGAGAGTTCTAGAAGTCGTTTTTGGCAGTGCAAGCGGTATAAGAGAAGACATTCAGAAACTGCAGTGCTCCATACGAGCTTCTTCCTTGCGGGATTTGTTCAGTTTTCATAAACTGCCAAAATAAGCGGAATTAAATCAGATTTCACTATCCTATACTAAACCCTTCTGTTACATGTACTTTGCAGCTTGCAGTGACAGCCATAATAGGCGCAGTTAAGACAGAATACACCTGCCTATACTAAAACTTTTTGTTACAGGTGCTTTGCAGCTTGCAATGACAGTGAACAAGACAGAGAAGACTCTAACACCTGCGAGCCTTTCATTGTGCTAGCACGTTCCCTTTGTTACTTGTGCTTAAATTTCTAAAATTCGGTAGTGACGCCTTAATGGCCATGGTGATCTTACAGATCACAAACATATACTGAGAGTTCTAGAAGTCATGTTTGGCAGTGAAAGAAGTATAAGAGAAGACGTTCAGAAACTGCAGTACTCCATACCAGCTTCTTCCTTGCGGGATTTATTCAGTTTTCTTAAACTGCCAAAATAAGCGGAATTAAGTCAGATTTCACTATCCTATACTGAAGCTTTCTGTTACACGTACTTTGCAGCTTGCAGTGTCAGCTATAATAGGCGCAGTAGAGACAGAATACAGTAGCCTAGTGTAAAACGTTCTGTTGACACGTGCTTTTTAAAGCGTGTTTTCAAAGCTCTTAGAATTTTGAAGTGAGACTGTAAGAGCCCTGGTGATATCACAGTTCTCAGACCATGATGACAGTCCTATAATTCGTATCCTGTAGAGAAAGCATTAAAATAGAAGTCATTCCAGAACAGCAGCATTCCGTCCTAGCGAATTCTCTCCGGGGTTCATTTAGTTTTCCGACAACGCCTTAATACTCATTGTTCAGTTTTATTTCACTGTCCTATAGTAAACAGTTCTGTCAGTCGTGCTGTGCAACTTGCAGTGACAACGGTGCCGGTGAAGACTCTAGCAAGAAGCAGCATTTGATCGTAGTAGCTGGTTCTCTTCGGTTCTTGTGCTTACATGTCTAAAATTCGGTAGTTCACGCCTTGATAGCCATGGTGATCTTGCAGGTCACAAGCCTATACTTACAGTTCTAGAAGTCGTATTTTGCAGAGAAAGCGGTAAAAGAGAACACATTAAAAAGCAGCCAGCAATCCATGCTAGCATCTTCCCTGCAGGAGTAATTGGATTATCCTGAAGCGCGTTAAATGGCACAGTCACGTGGAATACACCAGCATATTCTAAAACGTTCTGTTACACGTGCTTTGAACCTTGCAATGACAGTGAAGAAGACAGAGAAGACTGTAACTCGAAATAGACTTTGATTGTGGTAGCAGGTTCGCTTTGTTACTTGTGCTTAAATCTCTAAAATTTGGTAGTGACGCCTTAATAGCCATGGTGATCTTACAGGTCACAAGCCTATACTGAGAGTTCTAGAAGTCGTTTTTGGCAGTGAAAGCAGTATAAGAGAAGACATTCAGAAACTGCAGTGCTCCATACAAGCTTCTTCCTTGCGGGATTTATTCAGTTTTCATAAACTGCCAAAATAAGCGGAATTAAATCAGATTTCACTATTCGACAATAAACCCTTCTGTTACACGTACTTTGCAGCTTGCAGTGACAGCCATAATAGGCGCAGTTAAGACAGAATACACCTGCCTATATTAAAACTTTCTGTTACAGGTGCTTTGCAGCTTCCAATGACAGTGAACAAGACAGAGAAGACTCTAATACGAACCGGCCTTTGATTGTGGTAGCAGGTTGCCTTTCTTACATGTCTTAAATGTCTAAAATTTGGTAGTGACGCCTTAATAGCCATGGTGCTCTTACAGATCAGATGTCTCTACTGTCCGTTCTGGAAGTCGTGTTTGGCACTGAAACAGGTATAAGAGAAGATATTCAGAAACTGTAGTACCCCATACGAGCTTCTTCCTTGTGGGATTTATTCAGTTTTCATAAACAGACATAATAGGCAGAGTTAAGTCAGATTTCACTATCCTATACTAAACCCTTCTGTTACATGTACTTTGCAGCTTGCAGTGACAGCCATAATAGGCGCAGTTAAGACAGCCTATACTAAAACTTTTTGTTACAGGTGCTTTGCAGCTTGCAATGACAGTGAACAAGACAGAGAAGACTCTAACACCTGCGAGCCTTTCATTGTGCTAGCACGTTCCCTTTGTTACTTGTGCTTAAATCTCTAAAATTCGGTAGTGACGCCTTAATGGCCATGGTCATCTTACAGATCACAAACCTATACTGAGAGTTCTAGAAGTCATGTTTGGCAGTGAAAGAAGTATAAGAGAAGACGTTCAGAAACTGCAGTACTCCATACCAGCTTCTTCCTTGCGGGATTTATTCAGTTTTCCTAAACTGCCAAAATATGCCGAATTAAGTCAGATTTCACTATCCTATACTAAAGCTTTCTCTTACACGTACTTTGCAGCTTGCAGTGTCAGCTATAATAGGCGCAGTAGAGACAGAATACAGTAGCCTAGTGTAAAACGTTCTGTTGACACGTGCTTTTTAAAGCGTGTTTTTAAAGCTCTTAGAATTTTGAAGTGAGACTGTAAGAGCCCTGGTGATATCACAGTTCTCAGACCATGATGACAGTCCTATAATTCGTATCCTGTAGAGAAAGCATTAAAATAGAAGTCATTCCAAAACAGCAGCATTCCGTCCTAGCGAATTCTCTCCGGGGTTCATTTAGTTTTCCGACAACGCCTTAATACTCATTGTTCAGTTTTATTTCACTGTCCTATAGTAAACAGTTCTGTCAGTCGTGCTGTGCAACTTGCAGTGACAACGGTGCCGGTGAAGACTCTAGCAAGAAGCAGCATTTGATCGTAGCAGCTGGTTCTCTTCGGTTCTTGTGCTTACATGTCTAAAATTCGGTAGTTCACGCCTTGATAGCCATGGTGATCTTGCAGGTCACAAGCCTATACTGACAGTTCTAGAAGTCGTATTTTGCAGAGAAAGCGGTAAAAGAGAACACATTAAAAAGCAGCCAGCAATCCATGCTAGCATCTTCCCTGCAGGAGTTTTTGGATTATCCTGAAGCGCGTTAAATGGCACAGTCACGTGGAATACACCGGCATATTCTAAAACGTTCTGTTACACGTGCTTTGAACCTTGCAATGACAGTGAAGAAGACAGAGAAGACTGTAACACGTGCGAGGCTTTGATTGTGGTAGCAGGTTCCCTTTGTTACTTGTGCTTAAATCTCTAAAATTCGGTAGTGACGCCTTAATAGCCATGGTGATCTTACAGGTCACAAGCCTATACTGAGAGTTCTAGAAGTCGTTTTTGGCAGTGAAAGCGGTATAAGAGAAGACATTCAGAAACTGCAGTGCTCCATACGAGCTTCTTCCTTGCGGGATTTATTCAGTTTTCTTAACTGCCAAAATAAGCGGAATTAAGTCAGATTTCACTATCCTATACTAAACCCTTCTGTTACATGTACTTTGCAGCTTGCAGTGACAGCCATAATAGGCGCAGTTAAGACAGAATACACCTGCCTATACTAAAACTTTCTGTTACAGGTGCTTTGCAGCTTGCAATGACAGTGAACAAGACAGAGAAGACTCTAATACGAACCGGCCTTTGATTGTGGTAGCAGGTTGCCTTTCTTACATGTCTTAAATGTCTAAAATTTGGTAGTGACGCCTTAATAGCCATGGTGCTCTTACAGATCAGATGTCTCTACTGTCCGTTCTGGAAGTCGTGTTTGGCACTGAAACAGGTATAAGAGAAGATATTCAGAAACTGTAGTACCCCATACGAGCTTCTTCCTTGTGGGATTTATTCAGTTTTCATAAACAGACATAATAGGCAGAGTTAAGTCAGATTTCACTATCCTATACTAAACCCTTCTGTTACATGTACTTTGCAGCTTGCAGTGACAGCCATAATAGGCGCAGTTAAGACAGAATACACCAGCCTATTCTAAAACTTTCTGTTGCAGGTGCTTTGCAGCTTGCAATGACACTGAACAAGGCAGAGAAGACTGTAACACGTGCGAGGCTTTGATTGTGGTAGCAGGTTCCCTTTGTTACTTGTGCTTAAATCTCTAAAATTCGGTAGTGACGCCTTAATAGCCATGGTGATCTTACAGGTCACAAGCCTATACTGAGAGTTCTAGAAGTCGTTTTTGGCAGTGCAAGGGGTATAAGAGAAGACATTCAGAAACTGCAGTGCTGCATACGAGCTTCTTCCTTGCGGGATTTGTTCAGTTTTCATAAACTGCCAAAATAAGCAGAATTAAGTCAGATTTCACTATCCTATACTAAACCCTTCTGTTACACGTACTTTGCAGCTTGCAGTGACAGCCATAATAGGCGCAGTTAAGACAGCCTATACTAAAACTTTTTGTTACAGGTGCTTTGCAGCTTGCAATGACAGTGAACAAGACAGAGAAGACTCTAACACCTGCGAGCCTTTCATTGTGCTAGCAGGTTCCCTTTGTTACTTGTGCTTAAATCTCTAAAATTCGGTAGTGACGCCTTAATGGCCATGGTGATCTTACAGATCACAAACCTATACTGGGAGTTCTAGAAGTCAAGTTTGGCAGTGAAAGAAGTATAAGAGAAGACGTTCAGAAACTGCAGTACTCCATACCAGCTTCTTCCTTGCGGGATTTATTCAGTTTTCCTAAACTGCCAAAATATGCCGAATTAAGTCAGATTTCACTATCCTATACTAAAGCTTTCTGTTACACGTACTTTGCAGCTTGCAGTGTCAGCTATAATAGGCGCAGTAAAGACAGAATACAGTAGCCTAGTGTAAAACGTTCTGTTGACACGTGCTTTTTAAAGCGTGTTTTTAAAGCTCTTAGAATTTTGAAGTGAGACTGTAAGAGCCCTGGTGATATCACAGTTCTCAGACCATGAGTGACAGTCCTATAATTCGTATCCTGTAGAGAAAGCATTAAAATAGAAGTCATTCCAAAACAGCAGCATTCCGTCCTAGCGAATTCTCTCCGGGGTTCATTTAGTTTTCCGACAACGCCTTAATACTCATTGTTCAGTTTTATTTCACTGTCCTATAGTAAACAGTTCTGTCAGTCGTGCTGTGCAACTTGCAGTGACAACGGTGCCGGTGAAGACTCTAGCAAGAAGCAGCATTTGATCGTAGCAGCTGGTTCTCTTCGGTTCTTGTGCTTACATGTCTAAAATTCGGTAGTTCACGCCTTGATAGCCATGGTGATCTTGCAGGTCACAAGCCTATACTGACAGTTCTACAAGTCGTATTTTGCAGAGAAAGCGGTAAAAGAGAACACATTAAAAAGCAGCCAGCAATCCATGCTAGCATCTTCCCTGCAGGAGTTTTTGGATTATCCTGAAGCGCGTTAAATGGCACAGTCACGTGGAATACACCGGCATATTCTAAAACGTTCTGTTACACGTGCTTTGAACCTTGCAATGACAGTGAAGAAGACAGAGAAGACTGTAACACGTGCGAGGCTTTGATTGTGGTAGCAGGTTCCCTTTGTTACTTGTGCTTAAATCTCTAAAATTCGGTAGTGACGCCTTAATAGCCATGGTGATCTTAAAGATCACAAGCCTATACTGAGAGTTCTAGAAGTCGTTTTTGGCAGTGCAAGCGGTATAAGAGAAGACATTCAGAAACTGCAGTGCTCCATACGAGCTTCTTCATGCGGGATTTATTCAGTTTTCTTAACTGCCAAAATAAGCGGAATTAAGTCAGATTTCACTATCCTATACTAAACCCTTCTGTTACATGTACTTTGCAGCTTGCAGTGACAGCCATAATAGGCGCAGTTAAGACAGAATACACCTGCCTATACTAAAACTTTTTGTTACAGGTGCTTTGCAGCTTGCAATGACAGTGAACAAGACAGAGAAGACTCTAACACCTGCGAGCCTTTCATTGTGCTAGCACGTTCCCTTTGTTACTTGTGCTTAAATCTCTAAAATTCGGTAGTGATGCCTTAATGGCCATGGTGATCTTACAGATCACAAACATATACTGAGAGTTCTAGAAGTCATGTTTGGCAGTGAAAGAAGTATAAGAGAAGACGTTCAGAAACTGCAGTACTCCATACCAGCTTCTTCCTTGCGGGATTTATTCAGTTTTCCTAAACTGCCAAAATATGCCGAATTAAGTCAGATTTCACTATCCTATACTAAAGCTTTCTGTTACACGTACTTTGCAGCTTGCAGTGTCAGCTATAATAGGCGCAGTAGAGACAGAATACAGTAGCCTAGTGTAAAACGTTCTGTTGACACGTGCTTTTTAAAGCGTGTTTTCAAAGCTCTTAGAATTTTGAAGTGAGACTGTAAGAGCCCTGGTGATATCACAGTTCTCAGACCATGATGACAGTCCTATAATTCGTATCCTGTAGAGAAAGCATTAAAATAGAAGTCATTCCAAAACAGCAGCATTCCGTCCTAGCGAATTCTCTCCGGGGTTCAATTAGTTTTCCGACAACGCCTTAATACTCATTGTTCAGTTTTATTTCACTGTCCTATAGTAAACAGTTCTGTCAGTCGTGCTGTGCAACTTGCAGTAACAAAGGTGCCGGTGAAGACTCTAGCAAGAAGCAGCATTTGATCGTAGCAGCTGGTTCTCTTCGGTTCTTGTGCTTACATGTCTAAAATTCGGTAGTTCACGCCTTGATAGCCATGGTGATCTTGCAGGTCACAAGCCTATACTGACAGTTCTAGAGGTCGTATTTTGCAGTGAAAGTGGTAAAAGAGAACACATTAAAAAGCAGCCAGCACTCCATGCTAGCATCTTCCCTGCAGGAGTTTTTGGATTATCCTGAAGCGCGTTAAATGGCACAGTCACGTGGAATACACCGGCATATTCTAAAACGTTCTGTTACACGTGCTTTGAACCTTGCAATGACAGTGAAGAAGACAGAGAAGACTGTAACACGTGCGAGGCTTTGATTGTGGTAGCAGGTTCGCTTTGTTACTTGTGCTTAAATCTCTAAAATTCAGTAGTGACGCCTTAATAGCCATGGTGATCTTACAGGTCACAAGCCTATACTGAGAGTTCTAGAAGTCGTTTTTGGCAGTGCAAGCGGTATAAGAGAAGACATTCAGAAACTGCAGTGCTCCATACGAGCTTCTTCCTTGCGGGATTTATTCAGTTTTCTTAACTGCCAAAATAAGCGGAATTAAATCAGATTTCACTATTCGACAATAAACCCTTCTGTTACACGTACTTTGCAGCTTGCAGTGACAGGCATAATAGGCGCAGTTAAGACAGAATACACCTGCCTATACTAAAACTTTCTGTTACAGGTGCTTTGCAGCTTGCAATGACAGTGAACAAGACAGAGAAGACTCTAATACGAACCGGCCTTTGATTGTGGTAGCAGGTTGCCTTTCTTACATGTCTTAAATGTCTAAAATTTGGTAGTGACGCCTTAATAGCCATGGTGCTCTTACAGATCAGATGTCTCTACTGTCCGTTCTGGAAGTCGTGTTTGGCACTGAAACAGGTATAAGAGAAGATATTCAGAAACTGTAGTACCCCATACGAGCTTCTTCCTTGTGGGATTTATTCAGTTTTCATAAACAGACATAATAGGCAGAGTTAAGTCAGATTTCACTATCCTATACTAAACCCTTCTGTTACCTGTACTTTGCAGCTTGCAGTGACAGCCATAATAGGCGCAGTTAAGACAGCCTATACTAAAACTTTCTGTTACAGGTGCTTTGCAGCTTGCAATGACAGTGAACAAGACAGAGAAGACTCTAACACCTGCGAGCCTTTCATTGTGCTAGCACGTTCCCTTTGTTACTTGTGCTTAAATCTCTAAAATTTGGTATTGACGCCTTAATTTCCATGGTCATCTTACAGATCACAAACCTATACTGAGAGTTCTAGAAGTCATGTTTGGCAGTGAAAGAAGTATAAGAGAAGACGTTCAGAAACTGCAGTACTCCATACCAGCTTCTTCCTTGCGGGATTTATTCAGTTTTCCTAAACTGCCAAAATATGCCGAATTAAGTCAGATTTCACTATCCTATACTAAAGCTTTCTGTTACACGTACTTTGCAGCTTGCAGTGTCAGCTATAATAGGCGCAGTAGAGACAGAATACAGTAGCCTAGTGTAAAACGTTCTGTTGACACGTGCTTTTTAAAGCGTGTTTTTAAAGCTCTTAGAATTTTGAAGTGAGACTGTAAGAGCCCTGGTGATATCACAGTTCTCAGACCATGAGTGACAGTCCTATAATTCGTATCCTGTAGAGAAAGCATTAAAATAGAAGTCATTCCAAAACAGCAGCATTCCGTCCTAGCGAATTCTCTCCGGGGTTCATTTAGTTTTCCGACAACGCCTTAATACTCATTGTTCAGTTTTATTTCACTGTCCTATAGTAAACAGTTCTGTCAGTCGTGCTGTGCAACTTGCAGTGACAATGGTGCCGGTGAAGACTCTAGCAAGAAGCAGCATTTGATCGTAGCAGATGGTTCTCTTCGGTTCTTGTGCTTACATGTCTAAAATTCGGTAGTTCACGCCTTGATAGCCATGGTGATCTTGCAGGTCACAAGCCTATACTGACAGTTCTAGAAGTCGTATTTTGCAGAGAAAGCGGTAAAAGAGAACACATTAAAAAGCAGCCAGCACTCCATGCTAGCATCTTCCCTGCAGGAGTTTTTGGATTATCCTGAAGCGCGTTAAATGGCACAGTCACGTGGAATACACCGGCATATTCTAAAACGTTCTGTTACACGTGCTTTGAACCTTGCAATGACAGTGAAGAAGACAGAGAAGACTGTAACACGTGCGAGGCTTTGATTGTGGTAGCAGGTTCCCTTTGTTTCTTTGCTTAAATCTCTAAAATTCGGCAGTGACGCCTTAATAGCCATGGTGATCTTACAGGACACAAGCCTATACTGAGAGTTCTAGAAGTCGTTTTTGGCAGTGCAAGCGGTATAAGAGAAGACATTCAGAAACTGCAGTGCTCCATACGAGCTTCTTCCTTGCGGGATTTATTCAGTTTTCTTAACTGCCAAAATAAGCGGAATTAAATCAGATTTCACTATCCTATACTAAACCCTTCTGTTACATGTACTTTGCAGCTTGCAGTGACAGCCATAATAGGCGCAGTTAAGACAGAATACACCTGCCTATACTAAAACTTTTTGTTACAGGTGCTTTGCAGCTTGCAATGACAGTGAACAAGACAGAGAAGACTCTAACACCTGCGAGCCTTTCATTGTGCTAGCACGTTCCCTTTGTTACTTGTGCTTAAATTTCTAAAATTCGGTAGTGACGCCTTAATGGCCATGGTGATCTTATAGATCACAAACATATACTGAGAGTTCTAGAAGTCATGTTTGGCAGTGAAAGAAGTATAAGAGAAGACGTTCAGAAACTGCAGTACTCCATACCAGCTTCTTCCTTGCGGGATTTATTCAGTTTTCCTAAACTGCCAAAATAAGCGGAATTAAGTCAGATTTCACTATCCTATACTGAAGCTTTCTGTTACACGTACTTTGCAGCTTGCAGTGTCAGCTATAATAGGCGCAGTAGAGACAGAATACAGTAGCCTAGTGTAAAACGTTCTGTTGACACGTGCTTTTTAAAGCGTGTTTTCAAAGCTCTTAGAATTTTGAAGTGAGACTGTAAGAGCCCTGGTGATATCACAGTTCTCAGACCATGATGACAGTCCTATAATTCGTATCCTGTAGAGAAAGCATTAAAATAGAAGTCATTCCAAAACAGCAGCATTCCGTCCTAGCGAATTCTCTCCGGGGTTCATTTAGTTTTCCGACAACGCCTTAATACTCATTGTTCAGTTTTATTTCACTGTCCTATAGTAAACAGTTCTGTCAGTCGTGCTGTGCAACTTGCAGTGACAACGGTGCCGGTGAAGACTCTAGCAAGAAGCAGCATTTGATCGTAGTAGCTGGTTCTCTTCGGTTCTTGTGCTTACATGTCTAAAATTCGGTAGTTCACGCCTTGATAGCCATGGTGATCTTGCAGGTCACAAGCCTATACTTACAGTTCTAGAAGTCGTATTTTGCAGAGAAAGCGGTAAAAGAGAACACATTAAAAAGCAGCCAGCAATCCATGCTAGCATCTTCCCTGCAGGAGTAATTGGATTATCCTGAAGCGCGTTAAATGGCACAGTCACGTGGAATACACCAGCATATTCTAAAACGTTCTGTTACACGTGCTTTGAACCTTGCAATGACAGTGAAGAAGACAGAGAAGACTGTAACTCGAAATAGACTTTGATTGTGGTAGCAGGTTCGCTTTGTTACTTGTGCTTAAATCTCTAAAATTTGGTAGTGACGCCTTAATAGCCATGGTGATCTTACAGGTCACAAGCCTATACTGAGAGTTCTAGAAGTCGTTTTTGGCAGTGAAAGCAGTATAAGAGAAGACATTCAGAAACTGCAGTGCTCCATACGAGCTTCTTCCTTGCGGGATTTATTCAGTTTTCATAAACTGCCAAAATAAGCGGAATTAAATCAGATTTCACTATTCGACAATAAACCCTTCTGTTACACGTACTTTGCAGCTTGCAGTGACAGGCATAATAGGCGCAGTTAAGACAGAATACACCTGCCTATACTAAAACTTTCTGTTACAGGTGCTTTGCAGCTTGCAATGACAGTGAACAAGACAGAGAAGACTCTAATACGAACCGGCCTTTGATTGTGGTAGCAGGTTGCCTTTCTTACATGTCTTAAATGTCTAAAATTTGGTAGTGACGCCTTAATAGCCATGGTGCTCTTACAGATCAGATGTCTCTACTGTCCGTTCTGGAAGTCGTGTTTGGCACTGAAACAGGTATAAGAGAAGATATTCAGAAACTGTAGTACCCCATACGAGCTTCTTCCTTGTGGGATTTATTCAGTTTTCATAAACAGACATAATAGGCAGAGTTAAGTCAGATTTCACTATCCTATACTAAACCCTTCTGTTACATGTACTTTGCAGCTTGCAGTGACAGCCATAATAGGCGCAGTTAAGACAGCCTATACTAAAACTTTTTGTTACAGGTGCTTTGCAGCTTGCAATGACAGTGAACAAGACAGAGAAGACTCTAACACCTGCGAGCCTTTCATTGTGCTAGCACGTTCCCTTTGTTACTTGTGCTTAAATCTCTAAAATTCGGTAGTGACGCCTTAATGGCCATGGTCATCTTACAGATCACAAACCTATACTGAGAGTTCTAGAAGTCATGTTTGGCAGTGAAAGAAGTATAAGAGAAGACGTTCAGAAACTGCAGTACTCCATACCAGCTTCTTCCTTGCGGGATTTATTCAGTTTTCATAAACTGCCAAAATATGCCGAATTAAGTCAGATTTCACTATCCTATACTAAAGCTTTCTGTTACACGTACTTTGCAGCTTGCAGTGTCAGCTATAATAGGCGCAGTAGAGACAGAATACAGTAGCCTAGTGTAAAACGTTCTGTTGACACGTGCTTTTTAAAGCGTGTTTTTAAAGCTCTTAGAATTTTGAAGTGAGACTGTCAGAGCCCTGGTGATATCACAGTTCTCAGACCATGAGTGACAGTCCTATAATTCGTATCCTGTAGAGAAAGCATTAAAATAGAAGTCATTCCAAAACAGCAGCATTCCGTCCTAGCGAATTCTCTCCGGGGTTCAATTAGTTTTCCGACAACGCCTTAATACTCATTGTTCAGTTTTATTTCACTGTCCTATAGTAAACAGTTCTGTCAGTCGTGCTGTGCAACTTGCAGTGACAATGGTGCCGGTGAAGACTCTAGCAAGAAGCAGCATTTGATCGTAGCAGCTGGTTCTCTTCGGTTCTTGTGCTTACATGTCTAAAATTCGGTAGTTCACGCCTTGATAGCCATGGTGATCTTGCAGGTCACAAGCCTATACTGACAGTTCTAGAAGTCGTATTTTGCAGAGAAAGCGGTAAAAGAGAACACATTAAAAAGCAGCCAGCAATCCATGCTAGCATCTTCCCTGCAGAGGTTTTTGGTTATACTGAAGCGCGTTAAATGGCACAGTCACGTGGAATACACCGGCATATTCTAAAACGTTCTGTTACACGTGCTTTGAACCTTGCAATGACAGTGAAGAAGACAGAGAAGACTGTAACACGTGCGAGGCTTTGATTGTGGTAGCAGGTTCACTTTGTTACTTGTGCTTAATCTCTAAAATTCGGTAGTGACGCCTTAATAGCCATGGTGATCTTACAGGTCACAAGCCTATACTGAGAGTTCTAGAAGTCGTTTTTGGCAGTGAAAGCGGTATAAGAGAAGACATTCAGAAACTGCAGTGCTCCATACGAGCTTCTTCCTTGCGGGATTTATTCAGTTTTCATAAACTGCCAAAATAAGCGGAATTAAATCAGATTTCACTATTCGACAATAAACCCTTCTGTTACACGTACTTTGCAGCTTGCAGTGACAGGCATAATAGGCGCAGTTAAGACAGAATACACCTGCCTATACTAAAACTTTCTGTTACAGGTGCTTTGCAGCTTGCAATGACAGTGAACAAGACAGAGAAGACTCTAATACGAACCGGCCTTTGATTGTGGTAGCAGGTTGCCTTTCTTACATGTCTTAAATGTCTAAAATTTGGTAGTGACGCCTTAATAGCCATGGTGCTCTTACAGATCAGATGTCTCTACTGTCCGTTCTGGAAGTCGTGTTTGGCACTGAAACAGGTATAAGAGAAGATATTCAGAAACTGTAGTACCCCATACGAGCTTCTTCCTTGTGGGATTTATTCAGTTTTCATAAACAGACATAATAGGCAGAGTTAAGTCAGATTTCACTATCCTATACTAAACCCTTCTGTTACATGTACTTTGCAGCTTGCAGTGACAGCCATAATAGGCGCAGTTAAGACAGCCTATACTAAAACTTTTTGTTACAGGTGCTTTGCAGCTTGCAATGACAGTGAACAAGACAGAGAAGACTCTAACACCTGCGAGCCTTTCATTGTGCTAGCACGTTCCCTTTGTTACTTGTGCTGAAATCTCTAAAATTCGGTAGTGACGCCTTAATGGCCATGGTGATCTTACAGATCACAAACATATACTGAGAGTTCTAGAAGTCATGTTTGGCAGTGAAAGAAGTATAAGAGAAGATGTTCAGAAACTGCAGTACTCCATACCAGCTTCTTCCTTGCGGGATTTATTCAGTTTTCCTAAACTGCCAAAATATGCCGAATTAAGTCAGATTTCACTATCCTATACTAAAGCTTTCTCTTACACGTACTTTGCAGCTTGCAGTGTCAGCTATAATAGGCGCAGTAGAGACAGAATACAGTAGCCTAGTGTAAAACGTTCTGTTGACACGTGCTTTTTAAAGCGTGTTTTCAAAGCTCTTAGAATTTTGAAGTGAGACTGTAAGAGCCCTGGTGATATCACAGTTCTCAGACCATGAGTGACAGTCCTATAATTCGTATCCTGTAGAGAAAGCATTAAAATAGAAGTCATTCCAAAACAGCAGCATTCCGTCCTAGCGAATTCTCTCCGGGGTTCATTTAGTTTTCCGACAACGCCTTAATACTCATTGTTCAGTTTTATTTCACTGTCCTATAGTAAACAGTTCTGTCAGTCGTGCTGTGCAACTTGCAGTAACAACGGTGCCGGTGAAGACTCTAGCAAGAAGCAGCATTTGATCGTAGCAGCTGGTTCTCTTCGGTTCTTGTGCTTACATGTCTAAAATTCGGTAGTTCACGCCTTGATAGCCATGGTGATCTTGCAGGTCACAAGCCTATACTGACAGTTCTAGAAGTCGTATTTTGCAGAGAAAGCGGTAAAAGAGAACACATTAAAAAGCAGCCAGCACTCCATGCTAGCATCTTCCCTGCAGGAGTTTTTGGATTATCCTGAAGCGCGTTAAATGGCACAGTCACGTGGAATACACCGGCATATTCTAAAACGTTCTGTTACACGTGCTTTGAACCTTGCAATGACAGTGAAGAAGACAGAGAAGACTGTAACTCGAAATAGACTTTGATTGTGGTAGCAGGTTCGCTTTGTTACTTGTGCTTAAATCTCTAAAATTTGGTAGTGACGCCTTAATAGTCATCGTGATCTTACAGGTCACAAGCCTATACTGAGAGTTCTAGAAGTCGTTTTTGGCAGTGAAAGCGGTATAAGAGAAGACATTCAGAAACTGCAGTGCTCCATACGAGCTTCTTCCTTGCGGGATTTATTCAGTTTTCATAAACTGCCAAAATAAGCGGAATTAAATCAGATTTCACTATTCGACAATAAACCCTTCTGTTACACGTACTTTGCAGCTTGCAGTGACAGGCATAATAGGCGCAGTTAAGACAGAATACACCTGCCTATACTAAAACTTTCTGTTACAGGTGCTTTGCAGCTTGCAATGACAGTGAACAAGACAGAGAAGACTCTAATACGAACAGGCCTTTGATTGTGGTAGCAGGTTGCCTTTCTTACATGTCTTAAATGTCTAAAATTTGGTAGTGACGCCTTAATAGCCATGGTGCTCTTACAGATCAGATGTCTCTACTGTCCGTTCTGGAAGTCGTGTTTGGCACTGAAACAGGTATAAGAGAAGATATTCAGAAACTGTAGTACCCCATACGAGCTTCTTCCTTGTGGGATTTATTCAGTTTTCATAAACAGACATAATAGGCAGAGTTAAGTCAGATTTCACTATCCTATACTAAACCCTTCTGTTACATGTACTTTGCAGCTTGCAGTGACAGCCATAATAGGCGCAGTTAAGACAGAATACACCAGCCTATACTAAAACTTTCTGTTACAGGTGCTTTGCAGCTTGCAATGACAGTGAACAAGGCAGAGAAGACTCTAACACGTGCGAGGCTTTGATTGTGGTAGCAGGTTCCCTTTGTTACTTGTGCTTAAATCTCTAAAATTCAGTAGTGACGCCTTAATAGCCATGGTGATCTTAAAGATCACAAGCCTATACTGAGAGTTCTAGAAGTCGTTTTTGGCAGTGAAAGCGGTATAAGAGAAGACATTCAGAAACTGCAGTGCTGCATACGAGCTTCTTCCTTGCGGGATTTATTCAGTTTTCATAAACTGCCAAAATAAGCAGAATTAAGTCAGATTTCACTATCCTATACTAAACCCTTCTGTTACATGTACTTTGCAGCATGCAGTGACAGGCATAATAGGAGCAGTTAAGACAGCCTATACTAAAACTTTTTGTTACAGGTGCTTTGCAGCTTGCAATGACAGTGAACAAGACAGAGAAGACTCTAACACTTGCGAGCCTTTCATTGTGCTAGCAGGTTCCCTTTGTTACTTGTGCTTAAATCTCTAAAATTCGGTAGTGACGCCTTAATGGCCATGGTGATCTTACAGATCACAAACATATACTGAGAGTTCTAGAAGTCATGTTTGGCAGTGAAAGAAGTATAAGAGAAGACGTTCAGAAACTGCAGTACTCCATACCAGCTTCTTCCTTGCGGGATTTATTCAGTTTTCCTAAACTGCCAAAATATGCCGAATTAAGTCAGATTTCACTATCCTATACTAAAGCTTTCTGTTACACGTACTTTGCAGCTTGCAGTGTCAGCTATAATAGGCGCAGTAGAGACAGAATACAGTAGCCTAGTGTAAAACGTTCTGTTGACACGTGCTTTTTAAAGCGTGTTTTTAAAGCTCTTAGAATTTTGAAGTGAGACTGTAAGAGCCCTGGTGATATCACAGTTCTCAGACCATGAGTGACAGTCCTATAATTCGTATCCTGTAGAGAAAGCATTAAAATAGAAGTCATTCCAAAACAGCAGCATTCCGTCCTAGCGAATTCTCTCCGGGGTTCAATTAGTTTTCCGACAACGCCTTAATACTCATTGTTCAGTTTTATTTCACTGTCCTATAGTAAACAGTTCTGTCAGTCGTGCTGTGCAACTTGCAGTGACAACGGTGCCGGTGAAGACTCTAGCAAGAAGCAGCATTTGATCGTAGCAGCTGGTTCTCTTCGGTTCTTGTGCTTACATGTCTAAAATTCGGTAGTTCACGCCTTGATAGCCATGGTGATCTTGCAGGTCACAAGCCTATACTGACAGTTCTAGAAGTCGTATTTTGCAGAGAAAGCGGTAAAAGAGAACACATTAAAAAGCAGCCAGCACTCCATGCTAGCATCTTCCCTGCAGGAGTTTTTGGATTATCCTGAAGCGCGTTAAATGGCACAGTCACGTGGAATACACCGGCATATTCTAAAACGTTCTGTTACACGTGCTTTGAACCTTGCAATGACAGTGAAGAAGACAGAGAAGACTGTAACTCGAAATAGACTTTGATTGTGGTAGCAGGTTCGCTTTGTTACTTGTGCTTAAATCTCTAAAATTTGGTAGTGACGCCTTAATAGTCATCGTGATCTTACAGGTCACAAGCCTATACTGAGAGTTCTAGAAGTCGTTTTTGGCAGTGAAAGCGGTATAAGAGAAGACATTCAGAAACTGCAGTGCTCCATACGAGCTTCTTCCTTGCGGGATTTATTCAGTTTTCATAAACTGCCAAAATAAGCGGAATTAAATCAGATTTCACTATTCGACAATAAACCCTTCTGTTACACGTACTTTGCAGCTTGCAGTGACAGGCATAATAGGCGCAGTTAAGACAGAATACACCTGCCTATACTAAAACTTTCTGTTACAGGTGCTTTGCAGCTTGCAATGACAGTGAACAAGACAGAGAAGACTCTAATACGAACAGGCCTTTGATTGTGGTAGCAGGTTGCCTTTCTTACATGTCTTAAATGTCTAAAATTTGGTAGTGACGCCTTAATAGCCATGGTGCTCTTACAGATCAGATGTCTCTACTGTCCGTTCTGGAAGTCGTGTTTGGCACTGAAACAGGTATAAGAGAAGATATTCAGAAACTGTAGTACCCCATACGAGCTTCTTCCTTGTGGGATTTATTCAGTTTTCATAAACAGACATAATAGGCAGAGTTAAGTCAGATTTCACTATCCTATACTAAACCCTTCTGTTACATGTACTTTGCAGCTTGCAGTGACAGCCATAATAGGCGCAGTTAAGACAGAATACACCAGCCTATACTAAAACTTTCTGTTACAGGTGCTTTGCAGCTTGCAATGACAGTGAACAAGGCAGAGAAGACTCTAACACGTGCGAGGCTTTGATTGTGGTAGCAGGTTCCCTTTGTTACTTGTGCTTAAATCTCTAAAATTCAGTAGTGACGCCTTAATAGCCATGGTGATCTTAAAGATCACAAGCCTATACTGAGAGTTCTAGAAGTCGTTTTTGGCAGTGAAAGCGGTATAAGAGAAGACATTCAGAAACTGCAGTGCTGCATACGAGCTTCTTCCTTGCGGGATTTATTCAGTTTTCATAAACTGCCAAAATAAGCAGAATTAAGTCAGATTTCACTATCCTATACTAAACCCTTCTGTTACATGTACTTTGCAGCATGCAGTGACAGGCATAATAGGAGCAGTTAAGACAGCCTATACTAAAACTTTTTGTTACAGGTGCTTTGCAGCTTGCAATGACAGTGAACAAGACAGAGAAGACTCTAACACTTGCGAGCCTTTCATTGTGCTAGCAGGTTCCCTTTGTTACTTGTGCTTAAATCTCTAAAATTCGGTAGTGACGCCTTAATGGCCATGGTGATCTTACAGATCACAAACATATACTGAGAGTTCTAGAAGTCATGTTTGGCAGTGAAAGAAGTATAAGAGAAGACGTTCAGAAACTGCAGTACTCCATACCAGCTTCTTCCTTGCGGGATTTATTCAGTTTTCCTAAACTGCCAAAATATGCCGAATTAAGTCAGATTTCACTATCCTATACTAAAGCTTTCTGTTACACGTACTTTGCAGCTTGCAGTGTCAGCTATAATAGGCGCAGTAGAGACAGAATACAGTAGCCTAGTGTAAAACGTTCTGTTGACACGTGCTTTTTAAAGCGTGTTTTTAAAGCTCTTAGAATTTTGAAGTGAGACTGTAAGAGCCCTGGTGATATCACAGTTCTCAGACCATGAGTGACAGTCCTATAATTCGTATCCTGTAGAGAAAGCATTAAAATAGAAGTCATTCCAAAACAGCAGCATTCCGTCCTAGCGAATTCTCTCCGGGGTTCAATTAGTTTTCCGACAACGCCTTAATACTCATTGTTCAGTTTTATTTCACTGTCCTATAGTAAACAGTTCTGTCAGTCGTGCTGTGCAACTTGCAGTGACAACGGTGCCGGTGAAGACTCTAGCAAGAAGCAGCATTTGATCGTAGCAGCTGGTTCTCTTCGGTTCTTGTGCTTACATGTCTAAAATTCGGTAGTTCACGCCTTGATAGCCATGGTGATCTTGCAGGTCACAAGCCTATACTGACAGTTCTACAAGTCGTATTTTGCAGAGAAAGCGGTAAAAGAGAACACATTAAAAAGCAGCCAGCAATCCATGCTAGCATCTTCCCTGCAGGAGTTTTTGGATTATCCTGAAGCGCGTTAAATGGCACAGTCACGTGGAATACACCGGCATATTCTAAAACGTTCTGTTACACGTGCTTTGAACCTTGCAATGACAGTGAAGAAGACAGAGAAGACTGTAACTCGAAATAGACTTTGATTGTGGTAGCAGGTTCGCTTTGTTACTTGTGCTTAAATCTCTAAAATTCGGTAGTGACGCCTTAATAGTCATCGTGATCTTACAGGTCACAAGCCTATACTGAGAGTTCTAGAAGTCGTTTTTGGCAGTGCAAGCGGTATAAGAGAAGACATTCAGAAACTGCAGTGCTCCATACGAGCTTCTTCCTTGCAGGATTTATTCAGTTTTCATAAACTGCCAAAATAAGCGGAATTAAATCAGATTTCACTATTCGACAATAAACCCTTCTGTTACACGTACTTTGCAGCTTGCAGTGACAGGCATAATAGGCGCAGTTAAGACAGAATACACCTGCCTATACTAAAACTTTCTGTTACAGGTGCTTTGCAGCTTGCAATGACAGTGAACAAGACAGAGAAGACTCTAATACGAACCGGCCTTTGATTGTGGTAGCAGATTGCCTTTCTTACATGTCTTAAATGTCTAAAATTTGGTAGTGACGCCTTAATAGCCATGGTGCTCTTACAGATCAGATGTCTCTACTGTCCGTTCTGGAAGTCGTGTTTGGCACTGAAACAGGTATAAGAGAAGATATTCAGAAACTGTAGTACCCCATACGAGCTTCTTCCTTGTGGGATTTATTCAGTTTTCATAAACAGACATAATAGGCAGAGTTAAGTCAGATTTCACTATCCTATACTAAACCCTTCTGTTACATGTACTTTGCAGCTTGCAGTGACAGCCATAATAGGCGCAGTTAAGACAGAATACACCAGCCTATACTAAAACTTTCTGTTACAGGTGCTTTGCAGCTTGCAATGACAGTGAACAAGGCAGAGAAGACTCTAACACGTGCGAGGCTTTGATTGTGGTAGCAGGTTCCCTTTGTTACTTGTGCTTAAATCTCTAAAATTCAGTAGTGACGCCTTAATAGCCATGGTGATCTTAAAGATCACAAGCCTATACTGAGAGTTCTAGAAGTCGTTTTTGGCAGTGAAAGCGGTATAAGAGAAGACATTCAGAAACTGCAGTGCTGCATACGAGCTTCTTCCTTGCGGGATTTATTCAGTTTTCATAAACTGCCAAAATAAGCAGAATTAAGTCAGATTTCACTATCCTATACTAAACCCTTCTGTTACATGTACTTTGCAGCATGCAGTGACAGGCATAATAGGAGCAGTTAAGACAGCCTATACTAAAACTTTTTGTTACAGGTGCTTTGCAGCTTGCAATGACAGTGAACAAGACAGAGAAGACTCTAACACCTGCGAGCCTTTCATTGTGCTAGCAGGTTCCCTTTGTTACTTGTGCTTAAATCTCTAAAATTCGGTAGTGACGCCTTAATGGCCATGGTCATCTTACAGATCACAAACATATACTGAGAGTTCTAGAAGTCATGTTTGGCAGTGAAAGAAGTATAAGAGAAGACGTTCAGAAACTGCAGTACTCCATACCAGCTTCTTCCTTGCGGGATTTATTCAGTTTTCATAAACTGCCAAAATAATCGGAATTAAGTCAGATGTCACTATCCTATACTAAACCATTCTGTTACATGTACTTTGCACCTTGCAGTGACAGCCATAATAGGATCAGTTAAGACAGAATACACTAGCGTATACTAAAACTTTCTGTTACAGGTGCTTTGCAGCTTGCAATGACAGTGAACAAGACAGAGAAGACTCTAACACTTGCGAGCCTTTCATTGTGCTAGCAGGTTCCCTTTGTTACTTGTGCTGAAATCTCTAAAATTCGGTAGTGACGCCTTAATAGCCATGGTGATCTTAAAGGTCACAAGCCTATACTGAGAGTTCTAGAAGTCGTTTTTGGCAGTGAAAGCGGTATAAGAGAAGACATTCAGAAACTGCAATGCTCCATTCGAGCTTCTTCCTCGCGGGATTGACTCAGTTTTCATAAACTGCCAAAATAAGCGTAATTAAGTCAGATTTCACTATCCTATACTAAAGCTTTCTGTTAAACGTACTTTGCAGCTTGCAGTGTCAGCTATAATAGGCGCAGTAAAGACAGAATACACCTGCCTATACTAAAACTTTCTGTTACAGGTGCTTTGCAGCTTGCAATGACAGTGAACAAGACAGAGAAGACTCTAATACGAACCGGCCTTTGATTGTGGTAGCAGGTTGCCTTTCTTACATGTCTTAAATGTCTAAAATTTGGTAGTGACGCCTTAATAGCCATGGTGCTCTTACAGATCAGATGTCTCTACTGTCCGTTCTGGAAGTCGTGTTTGGCACTGAAACAGGTATAAGAGAAGATATTCAGAAACTGTAGTACCCCATACGAGCTTCTTCCTTGTGGGATTTATTCAGTTTTCATAAACAGACATAATAGGCAGAGTTAAGTCAGATTTCACTATCCTATACTAAACCCTTCTGTTACATGTACTTTGCAGCTTGCAGTGACAGCCATAATAGGCGCAGTTAAGACAGAATACACCAGCCTATACTAAAACTTTCTGTTACAGGTGCTTTGCAGCTTGCAATGACAGTGAACAAGGCAGAGAAGACTCTAACACGTGCGAGGCTTTGATTGTGGTAGCAGGTTCCCTTTGTTACTTGTGCTTAAATCTCTAAAATTCAGTAGTGACGCCTTAATAGCCATGGTGATCTTAAAGATCACAAGCCTATACTGAGAGTTCTAGAAGTCGTTTTTGGCAGTGAAAGCGGTATAAGAGAAGACATTCAGAAACTGCAGTGCTGCATACGAGCTTCTTCCTTGCGGGATTTATTCAGTTTTCATAAACTGCCAAAATAAGCAGAATTAAGTCAGATTTCACTATCCTATACTAAACCCTTCTGTTACATGTACTTTGCAGCATGCAGTGACAGGCATAATAGGAGCAGTTAAGACAGCCTATACTAAAACTTTTTGTTACAGGTGCTTTGCAGCTTGCAATGACAGTGAACAAGACAGAGAAGACTCTAACACCTGCGAGCCTTTCATTGTGCTAGCAGGTTCCCTTTGTTACTTGTGCTTAAATCTCTAAAATTCGGTAGTGACGCCTTAATGGCCATGGTCATCTTACAGATCACAAACATATACTGAGAGTTCTAGAAGTCATGTTTGGCAGTGAAAGAAGTATAAGAGAAGACGTTCAGAAACTGCAGTACTCCATACCAGCTTCTTCCTTGCGGGATTTATTCAGTTTTCATAAACTGCCAAAATAATCGGAATTAAGTCAGATGTCACTATCCTATACTAAACCATTCTGTTACATGTACTTTGCACCTTGCAGTGACAGCCATAATAGGATCAGTTAAGACAGAATACACTAGCGTATACTAAAACTTTCTGTTACAGGTGCTTTGCAGCTTGCAATGACAGTGAACAAGACAGAGAAGACTCTAACACTTGCGAGCCTTTCATTGTGCTAGCAGGTTCCCTTTGTTACTTGTGCTGAAATCTCTAAAATTCGGTAGTGACGCCTTAATAGCCATGGTGATCTTAAAGGTCACAAGCCTATACTGAGAGTTCTAGAAGTCGTTTTTGGCAGTGAAAGCGGTATAAGAGAAGACATTCAGAAACTGCAATGCTCCATTCGAGCTTCTTCCTCGCGGGATTGACTCAGTTTTCATAAACTGCCAAAATAAGCGTAATTAAGTCAGATTTCACTATCCTATACTAAAGCTTTCTGTTAAACGTACTTTGCAGCTTGCAGTGTCAGCTATAATAGGCGCAGTAAAGACAGAATACACCTGCCTATACTAAAACTTTCTGTTACAGGTGCTTTGCAGCTTGCAATGACAGTGAACAAGACAGAGAAGACTCTAATAGGAACCGGCCTTTGATTGTGGTAGCAGGTTCCCTTTGTTACTTGTCTTAAATCTCTAAAATTTTGTAGTGACGCCTTAATAGCCATGGTGCTCTTACAGATCAGATGTCTCTACTGTCCGTTCTGGAAGTCTGTTTGGCACTCATACAGGTGTAAGAGAAGATATTCAGAAACTGTAGTACCCCATAAGAGCTTCTTCCTTGCGGGATTTATTCAGTTTTCATAAACAGACATAATAGGCAGAGTTAAGTCAGATTTCACTATCAGATACTAAACTCTTGTGTTACATGTACTTTGCAGCTTGCAGTGACAGCCATAATAGGCGCAGTTAAGACAGAATACACCTGCCTATACTAAAACTTTTTGTTACAGGTGCTTTGCAGCTTGCAATGACAGTGAACAAGACAGAGAAGACTCTAACACCTACGAGCCTTTCATTGTGCTAGCACGTTCCCTTTGTTACTTGTGCTTAAATCTCTAAAATTCGGTAGTGACGCCTTAATAGCCATGGTGATCTTACAGATCACAAACCTATACTGAGAGTTCTAGAAGTCATGTTTGGCAGTGAAAGAAGTATAAGAGAAGACGTTCAGAAACTGCAGTACTCCATACCAGCTTCTTCCTTGCGGGATTTATTCAGTTTTCCTAAACTGCCAAAATATGCCGAATTAAGTCAGTTTTCACTATCCTATACTAAAGCTTTCTGTTACACGTACTTTGCAGCTTGCAGTATCAGCTATAATAGGCGCAGTAAAGACAGAATACAGTAGCCTAGTGTAAAACGTTCTGTTGACACGTGCTTTTTAAAGCGTGTTTTTAAAGCTCTTAGAATTTTGAAGCGAGACTGTAAGAGCCCTGGTGATATCACAGTTCTCAGACCATGAGTGACAGTCCTATAATCCGTATCCTGTAGAGAAAGCATTAAAATAGAAGTCATTCCAAAACAGCAGCATTCCGTCCTAGCGAATTCTCTCCGGGGTTCATTTAGTTTTCCGACAACGCCTTAATACTCATTGTTCAGTTTTATTTCACTGTCCTATAGTAAACAGTTCTGTCAGTCGTGCTGTGCAACTTGCAGTGACAACGGTGCCGGTGAAGACTCTAGCAAGAAGCAGCATTTGATCGTAGCAGCTGGTTCTCTTCGGTTCTTGTGCTTACATGTCTAAAATTCGGTAGTTCACGCCTTGATAGCCATGGTGATCTTGCAGGTCACAAGGCTATACTGACAGTTCTAGAAGTCGTATTTTGCAGAGAAAGCGGTAAAAGAGAACACATTAAAAAGCAGCCAGCAATCCATGCTAGCATCTTCCCTGCAGGAGTTTTTGGATTAGCCTGAAGCGCGTTAAATGGCACAGTCACGTGGAATACACCGGCATATTCTAAAACGTTCTGTTACACGTGCTTTGAACCTTGCAATGACAGTGAAGAAGACAGAGAAGACTGTAACACGTGCGAGGCTTTGATTGTGGTAGCAGGTTCCCTTTGTTACTTGTCCTTAAATCTCTAAAATTCGGTAGTGACGCCTTAATAGCCATGGTGATCTTACAGGCCAAAAGCCTATACTGAGAGTTCTAGAAGTCGTTTTTGGCAGTGAAAGCGGTATAAGAGAAGACATTCAGAAACTGCAGTGCTCCATACGAGCTTCTTCCTTGCGGGATTTATAAAGTTTTCATAAACTGCAAAAATAAGCGGAATTAAGTCAGATTTCACTATCCTATACTAAAGTTTCTGTTACACGTACTTTGCAGCTTGCAGTGTCAGCAATAATAGGCGCAGTTAAGACAGAATACACCAGCCTATACTAAAACTTTTTGTTACAGGTGCTTTGCAGCTTGCAATGACAGTGAACAAGACAGAGAAGACTCTAACACCTGCGAGCCTTTCATTGTGCTTGCACGTTCCCTCTGTTACTTGTGCTTAAATCTCTAAAATTCGGTAGTGACGCCTTAATGGCCACGGTGATCTTACAGATCACAAACCTTTACTGAGAGTTCTAGAAGTCATGTTTGGCAGTGAAAGAAGTATAAGAGAAGACGTTCAGAAACTGCAGTACTCCATACGAGCTTCTTCCTTGCGGGATTTATTCAGTTTTCCGAAACTGCCAAAATATGCGGAATTAAGTCAGATTTCACTATCCTATACTAAAGCTTTCTGTTACATGTACTTTGCAGCTTGCAGTGTCAGCTATAATAGGCGCAGTAAAGACAGAATACACCTGCCTATACTAAAGCTTTCTGTTACAGGTGCTTTGCAGCTTGCAATGACAGTGAACAAGACAGAGAAGACTCTAACACGTGCGAGGCTTTGATTGTGGTAGCAGGTTCCCTTTGTTACTTGTGCTTAAATCTCTAAAATTCGGTAGTGACGCCTTAATAGCCATGGTGATCTTAAAGGGCACAAGCCTATACTGAGAGTTCTAGAAGTCGTTTTTGGCAGTGAAAGCGGTATAAGAGAAGACATTCAGAAACTGCAATGCTCCATACGAGCTTCTTCCTCGCGGGATTTACTCAGTTTTCCTAAACTGCCAAAACAAGTTAATTAAGTCAGATTTCACTATCCTATACTAAAGCTTTCTGTTACACGTACTTTGCAGCTTGCAGTGTCAGCTATAATAGGCGCAGTAAAGACAGAATACACCTGCCTATACTAAAACTTTCTGTTACAGGTGCTTTGCAGCTTGCAATGACAGTGAACAAGACAGAGAAGACTCTAACACGTGCGAGGCTTTGATTGTGGTAGCAGGTTCCCTTTGTTACTTGTGCTTAAATCTCTAAAATTCGGTAGTGACGCCTTAAGAGTCATCGTGATCTTAAAGATCACAAGCCTATACTGAGAGTTCTAGAAGTCGTTTTTGGCAGTGAAAGCGGTATAAGAGAAGACATTCAAAAACTGCAGTGCTCCATAGAGCTTCTTCCTTGCGGGATTTATTCAGTTTTCATAAACAGACATAATAGGCAGAGTTAAGTCAGATTTCACTATCCTAAACTAAACCCTTCTGTTACACATACATTGCAGCTTGCAGTGACAGCCATAATAGGCGCAGTTAAGACAGAATACACCTGCCTATACTAAAACTTTCTGTTACAGGTGCTTTGCAGCTTGCAATGACAGTGAACAAGACAGAGAAGACTCTAACACGTGCGAGGCTTTGATTGTGGTAGCAGGTTCCCTTTGTTACTTGTGCTTAAATCTCTAAAAGTCGGTAGTGACGCCTTAATAGCCATGGTGATCTTAAAGGTCACAAGCCTATACTGAGAGTTCTAGAAGTCGTTTTTGGCAGTGCAAGCGGTATAAGAGAAGACATTCAGAAACTGCAGTGCTCCATACGAGCTTCTTCCTTGCGGAATTTATTCAGTTTTCATAAACTGCTAAAATAAGCGGAATTAAGTCAGATTTCACTATTCGACAATAAACCCTTCTGTTACACGTACTTTACAGCTTGCAGTGACAGGCATAATAGGCGCAGTTAAGACAGAATACAGCAGCCTATACTAAAACTTTTTGTTACAGGTGCTTTGCATCTTGCAATGACAGTGAACAAGGCAGAGAAGACTCTAACACCTGCGAGCCTTTCATTGTGCTAGCAGGTTCCCTTTGTTACTTGTGCTTAAATCTCTAAAATTCGGTAGTGACACCTTAATGGCCATGGTGATCTTACAGATCACAAACATATACTGAGAGTTCTAGAAGTCATGTTTGGCAGTGAAAGAAGTATAAGAGAAGACGTTCAGAAACTGCTGTACTCCATACCAGCTCCTTCCTTGCGGGATTTATTCAGTTTTCCTAAACTGCCAAAATAAGCGGAATTAAATCAGATTTCACTATCCTATACGAAAGCTTTCTGTTACACGTACTTTACAGCTTGCAGTGTCAGCTATAATAGGCGCAGTAAAGACAGAATACAGTAGCCTAGTGTAATACGTTCTGTTGACACGTGCTTTTTAAAGCGTGTTTTCAAAGTTCTTAGAATTTTGAATTGAGACTGTAAGAGCCCTGGTGATATCACAGTTCTCAGACCATGAGTGACAGTCCTATAATTCGTATCCTGTAGAGAAAGCATTAAAATAGAATGTCTCTACTGTCTGTTCTGGAAGTCGTGTTTGGCACTGAAACAGGTATAAGAGAAGATATTCAGAAACTGAGTACCCCATACGAGCTTCTTCCTTGTGGGATTTATTCAGTTTTCATAAACAGACATAATAGGCAGAGTTAAGTCAGATTTCACTATCCTATACTAAACCCTTCTGTTACATGTACTTTGCAGCTTGCAGTGACAGGCATAATAGGCGCAGTTAAGACAGAATACACCTGTCTATACTAAAACTTTCTGTTACAGGTGCTTTGCAGCTTGCAATGACAGTGAACAAGACAGAGAAGACTCTAACACGTGCGAGGCTTTGATTGTGGTAGCAGGTTCCCTTTGTTACTTGAGCTTAAATCTCTAAAATTCGGTAGTGACGCCTTAATAACCCTGGTGATCTTAAAGATCACAAGCCTATACTGAGAGTTCTAGAAGTCGTTTTTGGCAGTGAAAGCGGTATAAGAGAAGACATTCAGAAACTGCAGTGCTCCATACGAGCTTCTTCCTTGCGGGATTTATTCAGTTTTCATAAACTGCCAAAATAAGCAGAATTATGTCAGATTTCACTATACTATACTAAACCCTTCTGTTACATGTACTTTGCAGCTTGCAGTGACAGCCATAATAGGCGCAGTTAAGACAGAATACACCAGCCTATACTAAAACTTTTTGTTACAGGTGCTTTGCAGCTTGCAATGACAGTGAACAAGACAGAGAAGACTCTAATACGAACCGGCCTTTGATTGTGGTAGCAGATTGCCTTTGTTACATGTCTTAAATCACTAAAATTTTGTAGTGACGCCTTAAGAGTCATCGTGATCTTAAAGATCACAAGCCTATACTGGGAGTTCTAGAAGTCGTTTTTGGAAGTGAAAGCGGTATAAGAGAAGACATTCAGAAACTGCAGTGCTCCATACGAGCTTCTTCCTTGCGGGATTTATTCAGTTTTCATAAACTGCCAAAATAATCGGAATTAAGTCAGATGTCACTATCCTATACTAAACCATTCTGTTACATGTACTTTGCACCTTGCAGTGACAGCCATAATAGGATCAGTTAAGACAGAATACACTAGCGTATACTAAAACTTTCTGTTACAGGTGCTTTGCAGCTTGCAATGACAGTGAACAAGACAGAGAAGACTCTAACACTTGCGAGCCTTTCATTGTGCTAGCAGGTTCCCTTTGTTACTTGTGCTTAAATCTCTAAAATTCGGTAGTGACGCCTTAATAGCCATGGTGATCTTAAAGGTCACAAGCCTATACTGAGAGTTCTAGAAGTCGTTTTTGGCAGTGAAAGCGGTATAAGAGAAGACATTCAGAAACTGCAATGCTCCATTCGAGCTTCTTCCTCGCGGGATTGACTCAGTTTTCATAAACTGCCAAAATAAGCGTAATTAAGTCAGATTTCACTATCCTATACTAAAGCTTTCTGTTAAACGTACTTTGCAGCTTGCAGTGTCAGCTATAATAGGCGCAGTAAAGACAGAATACACCTGCCTATACTAAAACTTTCTGTTACAGGTGCTTTGCAGCTTGCAATGACAGTGAACAAGACAGAGAAGACTCTAATAGGAACCGGCCTTTGATTGTGGTAGCAGGTTCCCTTTGTTACTTGTCTTAAATCTCTAAAATTTTGTAGTGACGCCTTAATAGCCATGGTGCTCTTACAGATCAGATGTCTCTACTGTCCGTTCTGGAAGTCTGTTTGGCACTCATACAGGTGTAAGAGAAGATATTCAGAAACTGTAGTACCCCATAAGAGCTTCTTCCTTGCGGGATTTATTCAGTTTTCATAAACAGACATAATAGGCAGAGTTAAGTCAGATTTCACTATCAGATACTAAACTCTTGTGTTACATGTACTTTGCAGCTTACAGTGACAGCCATAATAGGCGCAGTTAAGACAGAATACACCTGCCTATACTAAAACTTTTTGTTACAGGTGCTTTGCAGCTTGCAATGACAGTGAACAAGACAGAGAAGACTCTAACACCTACGAGCCTTTCATTGTGCTAGCACGTTCCCTTTGTTACTTGTGCTTAAATCTCTAAAATTCGGTAGTGACGCCTTAATAGCCATGGTGATCTTACAGATCACAAACCTATACTGAGAGTTCTAGAAGTCATGTTTGGCAGTGAAAGAAGTATAAGAGAAGAAGTTCAGAAACTGCAGTACTCCATACCAGCTTCTTCCTTGCGGGATTTATTCAGTTTTCCTAAACTGCCAAAATATGCCGAATTAAGTCAGTTTTCACTATCCTATACTAAAGCTTTCTGTTACACGTACTTTGCAGCTTGCAGTGTCAGCTATAATAGGCGCAGTAAAGACAGAATACAGTAGCCTAGTGTAAAACGTTCTGTTGACACGTGCTTTTTAAAGCGTGTTTTTAAAGCTCTTAGAATTTTGAAGCGAGACTGTAAGAGCCCTGGTGATATCACAGTTCTCAGACCATGAGTGACAGTCCTATAATCCGTATCCTGTAGAGAAAGCATTAAAATAGAAGTCATTCCAAAACAGCAGCATTCCGTCCTAGCGAATTCTCTCCGGGGTTCATTTAGTTTTCCGACAACGCCTTAATACTCATTGTTCAGTTTTATTTCACTGTCCTATAGTAAACAGTTCTGTCAGTCGTGCTGTGCAACTTGCAGTGACAACGGTGCCGGTGAAGACTCTAGCAAGAAGCAGCATTTGATCGTAGCAGCTGGTTCTCTTCGGTTCTTGTGCTTACATGTCTAAAATTCGGTAGTTCACGCCTTGATAGCCATGGTGATCTTGCAGGTCACAAGGCTATACTGACAGTTCTAGAAGTCGTATTTTGCAGAGAAAGCGGTAAAAGAGAACACATTAAAAAGCAGCCAGCAATCCATGCTAGCATCTTCCCTGCAGGAGTTTTTGGATTATCCTGAAGCGCGTTAAATGGCACAGTCACGTGGAATACACCGGCATATTCTAAAACGTTCTGTTACACGTGCTTTGAACCTTGCAATGACAGTGAAGAAGACAGAGAAGACTGTAACACGTGCGAGGCTTTGATTGTGGTAGCAGGTTCCCTTTGTTACTTGTGCTTAAATCTCTAAAATTCGGTAGTGACGCCTTAATAGCCATGGTGATCTTACAGGCCAAAAGCCTATACTGAGAGTTCTAGAAGTCGTTTTTGGCAGTGAAAGCGGTATAAGAGAAGACATTCAGAAACTGCAGTGCTCCATACGAGCTTCTTCCTTGCGGGATTTATAAAGTTTTCATAAACTGCCAAAATAAGCGGAATTAAGTCAGATTTCACTATCCTATACTAAACCCTTCTGTTACATGTACTTTGCAGCTTGCAGTGACAGGCATAATAGGCGCAGTTAAGACAGAATACACCAGCCTATACTAAAACTTTTTGTTACAGGTGCTTTGCAGCTTGCAATGACAGTGAACAAGACAGAGAAGACTCTAACACCTGCGAGCCTTTCATTGTGCTTGCACGTTCCCTCTGTTACTTGTGCTTAAATCTCTAAAATTCGGTAGTGACGCCTTAATGGCCACGGTGATCTTACAGATCACAAACCTTTACTGAGAGTTCTAGAAGTCATGTTTGGCAGTGAAAGAAGTATAAGAGAAGACGTTCAGAAACTGCAGTACTCCATACGAGCTTCTCCCTTGCGGGATTTATTCAGTTTTCCGAAACTGCCAAAATATGCGGAATTAAGTCAGATTTCACTATCCTATACTAAAGCTTTCTGTTACATGTACTTTGCAGCTTGCAGTGTCAGCTATAATAGGCGCAGTAAAGACAGAATACACCTGCCTATACTAAAGCTTTCTGTTACAGGTGCTTTGCAGCTTGCAATGACAGTGAACAAGACAGAGAAGACTCTAACACGTGCGAGGCTTTGATTGTGGTAGCAGGTTCCCTTTGTTACTTGTGCTTAAATCTCTAAAATTCGGTAGTGACGCCTTAATAGCCATGGTGATCTTAAAGATCACAAGCCTATACTGAGAGTTCTAGAAGTCGTTTTTGGCAGTGAAAGCGGTATAAGAGAAGACATTCAGAAACTGCAATGCTCCATACGAGCTTCTTCCTCGCGGGATTTACTCAGTTTTCCTACACTGCCAAAATAAGTTAATTAAGTCAGATTTCACTATCCTATACTAAAGCTTTCTGTTACACGTACTTTGCAGCTTGCAGTGTCAGCTATAATAGGCGCAGTAAAGACAGAATACACCTGCCTATACTAAAACTTTCTGTTACAGGTGCTTTGCAGCTTGCAATGACATTGAACTAGACAGAGAAGACTCTAACACGTGCGAGGCTTTGATTGTGGTAGCAGGTTCCCTTTGTTACTTGTGCTTAAATCTCTAAAATTCGGTAGTGACGCCTTAAGAGTCATCGTGATCTTAAAGATCACAAGCCTATACTGAGAGTTCTAGAAGTCGTTTTTGGCAGTGAAAGCGGTATAAGAGAAGACATTCAAAAACTGCAGTGCTCCATAGAGCTTCTTCCTTGCGGGATTTATTCAGTTTTCATAAACAGACATAATAGGCAGAGTTAAGTCAGATTTCACTATCCTAAACTAAACCCTTCTGTTACACATACATTGCAGCTTGCAGTGACAGCCATAATAGGCGCAGTTAAGACAGAATACACCTGCCTATACTAAAACTTTCTGTTACAGGTGCTTTGCAGCTTGCAATGACAGTGAACAAGACAGAGAAGACTCTAACACGTGCGAGGCTTTGATTGTGGTAGCAGGTTCCCTTTGTTACTTGTGCTTAAATCTCTAAAAGTCGGTAGTGACGCCTTAATAGCCATGGTGATCTTAAAGGTCACAAGCCTATACTGAGAGTTCTAGAAGTCGTTTTTGGCAGTGAAAGCGGTATAAGAGAAGACATTCAGAAACTGCAGTGCTCCATACGAGCTTCTTCCTTGCGGAATTTATTCAGTTTTCATAAACTGCTAAAATAAGCGGAATTAAGTCAGATTTCACTATTCGACAATAAACCCTTCTGTTACACGTACTTTACAGCTTGCAGTGACAGGCATAATAGGCGCAGTTAAGACAGAATACAGCAGCCTATATTAAAACTTTTTGTTACAGGTGCTTTGCAGCTTGCAATGACAGTGAACAAGACAGAGAAGACTCTAACACGTGCGAGGCTTTGATTGTGGTAGCAGGTTCCCTTTGTTACTTGTGCTTAAATCTCTAAAATTCGGTAGTGACGCCTTAATAGCCATGGTGATCTTAAAGGGCACAAGCCTATACTGAGAGTTCTAGAAGTCGTTTTTGGCAGTGAAAGCGGTATAAGAGAAGACATTCAGAAACTGCAATGCTCCATACGAGCTTCTTCCTTGCGGGATTTACTCAGTTTTCCTAAACTGCCAAAATAAGGTAATTAAGTCAGATTTCACTATCCTATACTAAAGCTTTCTGTTACACGTACTTTGCAGCTTGCAGTGTCAGCTATAATAGGCGCAGTAAAGACAGAATACACCTGCCTATACTAAAACTTTCTGTTACAGGTGCTTTGCAGCTTGCAATGACAGTGAACAAGACAGAGAAGACTCTAACACGTGCGAGGCTTTGATTGTGGTAGCAGGTTCCCTTTGTTACTTGTGCTTAAATCTCTAAAATTCGGTAGTGACGCCTTAAGAGTCATCGTGATCTTAAAGATCACAAGCCTATACTGAGAGTTCTAGAAGTCGTTTTTGGCAGTGCAAGCGGTATAAGAGAAGACATTCAGAAACTGCAGTGCTCCATACGAGCTTCTTCCTTGCGGAATTTATTCAGTTTTCATAAACTGCTAAAATAAGAGGAATTAAGTCAGATTTCACTATTCGACAATAAACCCTTCTGTTACACGTACTTTACAGCTTGCAGTGACAGGCATAATAGGCGCAGTTAAGACAGAATACAGCAGCCTATACTAAAACTTTTTGTTACAGGTGCTTTGCAGCTTGCAATGACAGTGAACAAGGCAGAGAAGACTCTAACACCTGCGAGCCTTTCATTGTGCTAGCAGGTTCCCTTTGTTACTTGTGCTTAAATCTCTAAAATTCGGTAGTGACGCCTTAATGGCCATGGTGATCTTACAGATCACAAACATATACTGAGAGTTCTAGAAGTCATGTTTGGCAGTGAAAGAAGTATAAGAGAAGACGTTCAGAAACTGCTGTACTCCATACCAGCTCCTTCCTTGCGGGATTTATTCAGTTTTCCTAAACTGCCAAAATAAGCGGAATTAAATCAGATTTCACTATCCTATACGAAAGCTTTCTGTTACACGTACTTTGCAGCTTGCAGTGTCAGCTATAATAGGCGCAGTAAAGACAGAATACAGTAGCCTAGTGTAATACGTTCTGTTGACACGTGCTTTTTAAAGCGTGTTTTCAAAGTTCTTAGAATTTTGAAGTGAGACTGTAAGAGCCCTGGTGATATCACAGTTCTCAGACCATGAGTGACAGTCCTATAATTCGTATCCTGTAGAGAAAGCATTAAAATAGAAGTCATTCCAAAACAGCAGCATTCCGTCCTAGCGAATTCTCTCCGGGGTTCAATTAGTTTTCCGACAACGCCTTAATACTCATTGTTCAGTTTTATTTCACTGTCCTATAGTAAACAGTTCTGTCAGTCGTGCTGTGCAACTTGCAGTGACAAAGGTGCCGGTGAAGACTCTAGAAAGAAGCAGCATTTGATCGTAGCAGCTGGTTCTCTTCGGTTCATGTGCTTACATGTCTAAAATTCGGTAGTTAACGCCTTGATAGCCATGGTGATCTTGCAGGTCACAAGCCTATACTGACAGTTCTAGAAGTCGTATTTTGCAAAGAAAGCGGTAAAAGAGAACACATTAAAAAGCAGCCAGCACTCCATGCTAGCATCTTCCCTGCAGGAGTTTTTGGATTATCCTGAAGCGCGTTAAATGCACAGTCACGTGGAATACACCAGCATATTCTAAAACGTTCTGTTACACGTCCTTTGAACCTTGCAATGACAGTGAAGAAGACAGAGAAGACTGTAACACGTGCGAGGTTTTGATTGTGGTAGCAGGTTCTCTTTGTTACTTGTGGTTAAATCTCTAAAATTCGGTAGTGACACCTTAATAGCCATGGTGATCTTACAGGTCACAAGCCTATACTGAGAGTTCTAGAAGTCGTTTTTGGCAGTGAAAGCGGTATAAGAGAAGACATTCAGAAACTGCAGTGCTGCATACGAGCTTCTTCCTTGCGGGATTTATTCAGTTTTCATAAACTGCCAAAATAAGCGGAATTAAGTCACATTTCACTATCCTATACTAAACCCTTCTGTTACATGTACTTTGCAGCTTGCAGTGACAGGCATAATAGGCGCAGTTAAGACAGAATACACCAGCCTATACTAAAACTTTTTGTTACAGGTGCTTTGCAGCTTGCAATGACAGTGAACAAGACAGAGAATACTCTAACATGTGCGAGGCTTTGATTGTGGTAGCAGGTTCCCTTTGTTACATGTCTTAAATCTCTAAAATTCGGTAGTGACGCCTTAATAGTCATCGTGACCTTACAGGTCACAAGCCTATACTGAGAGTTCTAGAAGTCGTTTTTGGCAGTGAAAGCGGTGTAAGAGAAGACATTCAGAAACTGCAGTGCTGCATACGAGCTTCTTCCTTGCTGGATTTATTCTGTTTTCATAAACTGCCAAAATAAGCAGAATTAAGTCAGATTTCACTATCCTATACTAAACCCTTCTGTTACATGTACTTTGCAGCTTGCAGTGTCAGCTATAATAGGCGCAGGAAAGACAGAATACACCTGCCTATTCTAAAACTTTCTGTTACAGGTGCTTTGCAGCTTGCAATGACAGTGAACAAGGCAGAGAAGACTCTAACACGTGCGAGGCTTTGATTGTGGTAGCAGGTTCCCTTTGTTACTTGTGGTTAAATCTCTAAAATTTGGTAGTGACGCCTTAATAGACATGGTGATCTTACAGGTCACAAGCCTATACTGAGAGTTCTAGAAGTCGTTTTTGGCAGTGAAAGCGGTATAAGAGAAGACATTCAGAAACTGCAGTGCTGCATACGAGCTTCTTCCTTGCGGGATTTATTCTGTTTTCATAAACTGCCAAAATAAGCGGAATTAAGTCAGATTTCACTATCCTACAGTAAAGCTTTCTGTTACACGTACTTTGCAGCTTGCAGTGTCAGCTATAATAGGCGCAGTAAAGACAGAATACACCTGCCTATACTAAAACTTTCTGTTACAGGTGCTTTGCAGCTTGCAATGACAGTGAACAAGGCAGAGAAGACTCTAACACGTGCGAGGCTTTGATTGTGGTAGCAGGTTCCCTTTGTTACTTGTGGTTAAATCTCTAAAATTTGGTAGTGACGCCTTAATAGACATGGTGATCTTACAGGTCACAAGCCTATACTGAGAGTTCTAGAAGTCGTTTTTGGCAGTGAAAGCGGTATAAGAGAAGACATTCAGAAACTGCAGTGCTCCATACGAGCTTCTTCCTTGCGGGATTTACTCAGTTTTCCTAAACAGCCAAAATAAGCGGAATTAAGTCAGATTTCACTATCCTACAGTAAAGCTTTCTGTTACACGTACTTTGCAGCTTGCAGTGTCAGCTATAATAGGCGCAGTAAAGACAGAATACACCTGCCTATACTAAAACTTTCTGTTACAGGTGCTTTGCAGCTTGCAATGACAGTGAACAAGACAGAGAAGACTCTAATACGAACTGGCCTTTGATTGTGGTAGCAGGTTGCCTTTGTTACATGTCTTAAATGTCTAAAATTTGGTAGTGACGTCTTAATAGTCATCGTGATCTTAAAGATCACAAGCCTATACTGGGAGTTCTAGAAGTCGTTTTTGGAAGTGAAAGCGGTATAAGAGAAGACATTCAGAAACTGCAGTGCTCCATACGAGCTTCTTCCTTGCGGGATTTATTCAGTTTTCATAAACTGCCAATATAAGCGGAATTAAATCAGATTTCACTATTCGACAATAAACCCTTCTGTTACACGTACTTTGCAGCTTGCAGTGACAGGCATAATAGGCGCAGTTAAGACAGAATACACCTGCCTATATTAAAACTTTCTGTTACAGGTGCTTTGCAGCTTGCAGTGACAGTGAACAAGACAGAGAAGACTCTAATACGAACCGGCCTTTGATTGTGGTAGCAGGTTGCCTTTCTTACATGTCTTAAATGTCTAAAATTTGGTAGTGACGCCTTAATAGCCATGGTGCTCTTACAGATCAGATGTCTCTACTGTCCGTTCTGGAAGTCGTGTTTGGCACTGAAACAGGTATAAGAGAAGATATTCAGAAACTGTAGTACCCCATACGAGCTTCTTCCTTGTGGGATTTATTCAGTTTTCATAAACAGACATACTAGGCAGAGTTAAGTCAGATTTCACTATCCTATACTAAACCCTTCTGTTACATGTACTTTGCAGCTTGCAGTGACAGCCATAATAGGCTCAGTTAAGACAGAATACACCAGCCTATACTAAAACTTTCTGTTACAGGTGCTTTGCAGCTTGCAATGACAGTGAACAAGGCAGAGAAGACTCTAACACGTGCGAGGCTTTGATTGTGGTAGCAGGTTCCCTTTGTTACTTGTGCTTAAATCTCTAAAATTCGGTAGTGACGCCTTAATAGCCATGGTGATCTTAAAGATCACAAGCCTATACTGAGAGTTCTAGACGTCGTTTTTGGCAGTGAAAGCGGTATAAGAGAAGACATTCAGAAACTGCAGTGCTGCATACGAGCTTCTTCCTTGCGGGATTTATTCAGTTTTCATAAACTGCCAAAATAAGCAGAATTAAGTCAGATTTCACTACCCTATACTAAACCCTTCTGTTACATGTACTTTGCAGCTTGCAGTGACAGCCATAATAGGCGCAGTTAAGACAGCCTATACTAAAACTTTTTGTTACAGGTGCTTTGCAGCTTGCAATGACAGTGAACAAGACAGAGAAGACTCTAACACCTGCGAGCCTTTCATTGTGCTAGCAGGTTCCCTTTGTTACTTGTGCTTAAATCTCTAAAATTCGGTAGTGACGCCTTAATGGCCATGGTGATCTTACAGATCACAAACCTATACTGAGAGTTCTAGAAGTCAAGTTTGGCAGTGAAAGAAGTATAAGAGAAGACGTTCAGAAACTGCAGTACTCCATACGAGCTTCTTCCTTGCGGGATTTATTCAGTTTTCCTAAACTGCCAAAATATGCCGAATTAAGTCAGATTTCACTATCCTATACTAAAGGTTTCTGTTACATGTACTTTGCAGCTTGCAGTGTCAGCTATAATAGGCGCAGTAAAGACAGAATACAGTAGCCTAGTGTAAAACGTTCTGTTGACACGTGCTTTTTAAAGCGTGTTTTTAAAGCTCTTAGAATTTTTAAGTGAGACTGTAAGAGCCCTGGTGATATCACAGTTCTCAGACCATGAGTGACAGTCCTATAATTCGTATCCTGTAGAGAAAGCATTAAAATAGAAGTCATTCCAAAACAGCAGCATTCCGTCCTAGCGAATTCTCTCCGGGGTTCAATTAGTTTTCCGACAACGCCTTAATACTCATTGTTCAGTTTTATTTCACTGTCCTATAGTAAACAGTTCTGTCAGTCGTGCTGTGCAACTTGCAGTGACAACGGTGCCGGTGAAGACTCTAGCAAGAAGCAGCATTTGATCGTAGCAGCTGGTTCTCTTCGGTTCTTGTGCTTACATGTCTAAAATTCGGTAGTTCACGCCTTGATAGCCATGGTGATCTTGCAGGTCACAAGCCTATACTGACAGTTCTAGAAGTTGTATTTTGCAGAGAAAGCGGTAAAAGAGAACACATTAAAAAGCAGCCAGCACTCCATGCTAGCATCTTCCCTGCAGGAGTTTTTGGATTATCCTGAAGCGCGTTAAATGGCACAGTCACGTGGAATACACCGGCATATTCTAAAACGTTCTGTTACACGTGCTTTGAACCTTGCAATGACAGTGAAGAAGACAGAGAAGACTGTAACACGTGCGAGGCTTTGATTGTGGTAGCAGGTTCCCTTTGTTACTTGTGCTTAAATCTCTAAAATTCGGTAGTGACGCCTTAATAGCCATGGTGATCTTACAGGTCACAAGCCTATACTGAGAGTTCTAGAAGTCGTTTTTGGCAGTGCAAGCGGTATAAGAGAAGACATTCAGAAACTGCAGTGCTCCATACGAGCTTCTTCCTTGCGGGATTTATTCAGTTTTCTTAACTGCCAAAATAAGCGGAATTAAATCAGATTTCACTATTCGACAATAAACCCTTCTGTTACACGTACTTTGCAGCTTGCAGTGACAGGCATAATAGGCGCAGTTAAGACAGAATACACCTGCCTATACTAAAACTTTCTGTTACAGGTGCTTTGCAGCTTCCAATGACAGTGAACAAGACAGAGAAGACTCTAATACGAACCGGCCTTTGATTGTGGTAGCAGGTTGCCTTTGTTACATGTCTTAAATGTCTAAAATTTGGTAGTGGCGCCTTAATAGCCATGGTGCTCTTACAGATCAGATGTCTCTACTGTCCGTTCTGGAAGTCGTGTTTGGCACTGAAACAGGTATAAGAGAAGATATTCAGAAACTGTAGTACCCCATACGAGCTTCTTCCTTGTGGGATTTATTCAGTTTTCATAAACAGACATAATAGGCAGAGTTAAGTCAGATTTCACTATCCTATACTAAACCCTTCTGTTACTTCTGTTTGAAGTGAGACTGAACAGGCATAATAGGCGCAGTTAAGACAGAATACAGCAGCCTATATTAAAACTTTTTGTTACAGGTGCTTTGCAGCTTGCAATGACAGTGAACAAGACAGAGAAGACTCTAACACGTGCGAGGCTTTGATTGTGGTAGCAGGTTCCCTTTGTTACTTGTGCTTAAATCTCTAAAATTCGGTAGTGACGCCTTAATAGCCATGGTGATCTTAAAGGGCACAAGCCTATACTGAGAGTTCTAGAAGTCGTTTTTGGCAGTGAAAGCGGTATAAGAGAAGACATTCAGAAACTGCAATGCTCCATACGAGCTTCTTCCTTGCGGGATTTACTCAGTTTTCCTAAACTGCCAAAATAAGGTAATTAAGTCAGATTTCACTATCCTATACTAAAGCTTTCTGTTACACGTACTTTGCAGCTTGCAGTGTCAGCTATAATAGGCGCAGTAAAGACAGAATACACCTGCCTATACTAAAACTTTCTGTTACAGGTGCTTTGCAGCTTGCAATGACAGTGAACAAGACAGAGAAGACTCTAACACGTGCGAGGCTTTGATTGTGGTAGCAGGTTCCCTTTGTTACTTGTGCTTAAATCTCTAAAATTCGGTAGTGACGCCTTAAGAGTCATCGTGATCTTAAAGATCACAAGCCTATACTGAGAGTTCTAGAAGTCGTTTTTGGCAGTGCAAGCGGTATAAGAGAAGACATTCAGAAACTGCAGTGCTCCATACGAGCTTCTTCCTTGCGGAATTTATTCAGTTTTCATAAACTGCTAAAATAAGAGGAATTAAGTCAGATTTCACTATTCGACAATAAACCCTTCTGTTACACGTACTTTACAGCTTGCAGTGACAGGCATAATAGGTGCAGTTAAGACAGAATACAGCAGCCTATACTAAAACTTTTTGTTACAGGTGCTTTGCAGCTTGCAATGACAGTGAACAAGGCAGAGAAGACTCTAACACCTGCGAGCCTTTCATTGTGCTAGCAGGTTCCCTTTGTTACTTGTGCTTAAATCTCTAAAATTCGGTAGTGACGCCTTAATGGCCATGGTGATCTTACAGATCACAAACATATACTGAGAGTTCTAGAAGTCATGTTTGGCAGTGAAAGAAGTATAAGAGAAGACGTTCAGAAACTGCTGTACTCCATACCAGCTCCTTCCTTGCGGGATTTATTCAGTTTTCCTAAACTGCCAAAATAAGCGGAATTAAATCAGATTTCACTATCCTATACGAAAGCTTTCTGTTACACGTACTTTGCAGCTTGCAGTGTCAGCTATAATAGGCGCAGTAAAGACAGAATACAGTAGCCTAGTGTAATACGTTCTGTTGACACGTGCTTTTTAAAGCGTGTTTTCAAAGTTCTTAGAATTTTGAAGTGAGACTGTAAGAGCCCTGGTGATATCACAGTTCTCAGACCATGAGTGACAGTCCTATAATTCGTATCCTGTAGAGAAAGCATTAAAATAGAAGTCATTCCAAAACAGCAGCATTCCGTCCTAGCGAATTCTCTCCGGGGTTCAATTAGTTTTCCGACAACGCCTTAATACTCATTGTTCAGTTTTATTTCACTGTCCTATAGTAAACAGTTCTGTCAGTCGTGCTGTGCAACTTGCAGTGACAAAGGTGCCGGTGAAGACTCTAGAAAGAAGCAGCATTTGATCGTAGCAGCTGGTTCTCTTCGGTTCATGTGCTTACATGTCTAAAATTCGGTAGTTAACGCCTTGATAGCCATGGTGATCTTGCAGGTCACAAGCCTATACTGACAGTTCTAGAAGTCGTATTTTGCAAAGAAAGCGGTAAAAGAGAACACATTAAAAAGCAGCCAGCACTCCATGCTAGCATCTTCCCTGCAGGAGTTTTTGGATTATCCTGAAGCGCGTTAAATGCACAGTCACGTGGAATACACCAGCATATTCTAAAACGTTCTGTTACACGTCCTTTGAACCTTGCAATGACAGTGAAGAAGACAGAGAAGACTGTAACACGTGCGAGGTTTTGATTGTGGTAGCAGGTTCTCTTTGTTACTTGTGGTTAAATCTCTAAAATTCGGTAGTGACACCTTAATAGCCATGGTGATCTTACAGGTCACAAGCCTATACTGAGAGTTCTAGAAGTCGTTTTTGGCAGTGAAAGCGGTATAAGAGAAGACATTCAGAAACTGCAGTGCTGCATACGAGCTTCTTCCTTGCGGGATTTATTCAGTTTTCATAAACTGCCAAAATAAGCGGAATTAAGTCACATTTCACTATCCTATACTAAACCCTTCTGTTACATGTACTTTGCAGCTTGCAGTGACAGGCATAATAGGCGCAGTTAAGACAGAATACACCAGCCTATACTAAAACTTTTTGTTACAGGTGCTTTGCAGCTTGCAATGACAGTGAACAAGACAGAGAATACTCTAACATGTGCGAGGCTTTGATTGTGGTAGCAGGTTCCCTTTGTTACATGTCTTAAATCTCTAAAATTCGGTAGTGACGCCTTAATAGTCATCGTGACCTTACAGGTCACAAGCCTATACTGAGAGTTCTAGAAGTCGTTTTTGGCAGTGAAAGCGGTGTAAGAGAAGACATTCAGAAACTGCAGTGCTGCATACGAGCTTCTTCCTTGCTGGATTTATTCTGTTTTCATAAACTGCCAAAATAAGCAGAATTAAGTCAGATTTCACTATCCTATACTAAACCCTTCTGTTACATGTACTTTGCAGCTTGCAGTGTCAGCTATAATAGGCGCAGGAAAGACAGAATACACCTGCCTATTCTAAAACTTTCTGTTACAGGTGCTTTGCAGCTTGCAATGACAGTGAACAAGGCAGAGAAGACTCTAACACGTGCGAGGCTTTGATTGTGGTAGCAGGTTCCCTTTGTTACTTGTGGTTAAATCTCTAAAATTTGGTAGTGACGCCTTAATAGACATGGTGATCTTACAGGTCACAAGCCTATACTGAGAGTTCTAGAAGTCGTTTTTGGCAGTGAAAGCGGTATAAGAGAAGACATTCAGAAACTGCAGTGCTGCATACGAGCTTCTTCCTTGCGGGATTTATTCTGTTTTCATAAACTGCCAAAATAAGCGGAATTAAGTCAGATTTCACTATCCTACAGTAAAGCTTTCTGTTACACGTACTTTGCAGCTTGCAGTGTCAGCTATAATAGGCGCAGTAAAGACAGAATACACCTGCCTATACTAAAACTTTCTGTTACAGGTGCTTTGCAGCTTGCAATGACAGTGAACAAGGCAGAGAAGACTCTAACACGTGCGAGGCTTTGATTGTGGTAGCAGGTTCCCTTTGTTACTTGTGGTTAAATCTCTAAAATTTGGTAGTGACGCCTTAATAGACATGGTGATCTTACAGGTCACAAGCCTATACTGAGAGTTCTAGAAGTCGTTTTTGGCAGTGAAAGCGGTATAAGAGAAGACATTCAGAAACTGCAGTGCTCCATACGAGCTTCTTCCTTGCGGGATTTACTCAGTTTTCCTAAACAGCCAAAATAAGCGGAATTAAGTCAGATTTCACTATCCTACAGTAAAGCTTTCTGTTACACGTACTTTGCAGCTTGCAGTGTCAGCTATAATAGGCGCAGTAAAGACAGAATACACCTGCCTATACTAAAACTTTCTGTTACAGGTGCTTTGCAGCTTGCAATGACAGTGAACAAGACAGAGAAGACTCTAATACGAACTGGCCTTTGATTGTGGTAGCAGGTTGCCTTTGTTACATGTCTTAAATGTCTAAAATTTGGTAGTGACGTCTTAATAGTCATCGTGATCTTAAAGATCACAAGCCTATACTGGGAGTTCTAGAAGTCGTTTTTGGAAGTGAAAGCGGTATAAGAGAAGACATTCAGAAACTGCAGTGCTCCATACGAGCTTCTTCCTTGCGGGATTTATTCAGTTTTCATAAACTGCCAATATAAGCGGAATTAAATCAGATTTCACTATTCGACAATAAACCCTTCTGTTACACGTACTTTGCAGCTTGCAGTGACAGGCATAATAGGCGCAGTTAAGACAGAATACACCTGCCTATATTAAAACTTTCTGTTACAGGTGCTTTGCAGCTTGCAGTGACAGTGAACAAGACAGAGAAGACTCTAATACGAACCGGCCTTTGATTGTGGTAGCAGGTTGCCTTTCTTACATGTCTTAAATGTCTAAAATTTGGTAGTGACGTCTTAATAGCCATGGTGCTCTTACAGATCAGATGTCTCTACTGTCCGTTCTGGAAGTCGTGTTTGGCACTGAAACAGGTATAAGAGAAGATATTCAGAAACTGTAGTACCCCATACGAGCTTCTTCCTTGTGGGATTTATTCAGTTTTCATAAACAGACATACTAGGCAGAGTTAAGTCAGATTTCACTATCCTATACTAAACCCTTCTGTTACATGTACTTTGCAGCTTGCAGTGACAGCCATAATAGGCTCAGTTAAGACAGAATACACCAGCCTATACTAAAACTTTCTGTTACAGGTGCTTTGCAGCTTGCAATGACAGTGAACAAGGCAGAGAAGACTCTAACACGTGCGAGGCTTTGATTGTGGTAGCAGGTTCCCTTTGTTACTTGTGCTTAAATCTCTAAAATTCGGTAGTGACGCCTTAATAGCCATGGTGATCTTAAAGATCACAAGCCTATACTGAGAGTTCTAGACGTCGTTTTTGGCAGTGCAAGCGGTATAAGAGAAGACATTCAGAAACTGCAGTGCTGCATACGAGCTTCTTCCTTGCGGGATTTATTCAGTTTTCATAAACTGCCAAAATAAGCAGAATTATGTCAGATTTCACTACCCTATACTAAACCCTTCTGTTACATGTACTTTGCAGCTTGCAGTGACAGCCATAATAGGCGCAGTTAAGACAGCCTATACTAAAACTTTTTGTTACAGGTGCTTTGCAGCTTGCAATGACAGTGAACAAGACAGAGAAGACTCTAACACCTGCGAGCCTTTCATTGTGCTAGCAGGTTCCCTTTGTTACTTGTGCTTAAATCTCTAAAATTCGGTAGTGACGCCTTAATGGCCATGGTGATCTTACAGATCACAAACCTATACTGAGAGTTCTAGAAGTCAAGTTTGGCAGTGAAAGAAGTATAAGAGAAGACGTTCAGAAACTGCAGTACTCCATACGAGCTTCTTCCTTGCGGGATTTATTCAGTTTTCCTAAACTGCCAAAATATGCCGAATTAAGTCAGATTTCACTATCCTATACTAAAGGTTTCTGTTACATGTACTTTGCAGCTTGCAGTGTCAGCTATAATAGGCGCAGTAAAGACAGAATACAGTAGCCTAGTGTAAAACGTTCTGTTGACACGTGCTTTTTAAAGCGTGTTTTTAAAGCTCTTAGAATTTTTAAGTGAGACTGTAAGAGCCCTGGTGATATCACAGTTCTCAGACCATGAGTGACAGTCCTATAATTCGTATCCTGTAGAGAAAGCATTAAAATAGAAGTCATTCCAAAACAGCAGCATTCCGTCCTAGCGAATTCTCTCCGGGGTTCAATTAGTTTTCCGACAACGCCTTAATACTCATTGTTCAGTTTTATTTCACTGTCCTATAGTAAACAGTTCTGTCAGTCGTGCTGTGCAACTTGCAGTGACAACGGTGCCGGTGAAGACTCTAGCAAGAAGCAGCATTTGATCGTAGCAGCTGGTTCTCTTCGGTTCTTGTGCTTACATGTCTAAAATTCGGTAGTTCACGCCTTGATAGCCATGGTGATCTTGCAGGTCACAAGCCTATACTGACAGTTCTAGAAGTTGTATTTTGCAGAGAAAGCGGTAAAAGAGAACACATTAAAAAGCAGCCAGCACTCCATGCTAGCATCTTCCCTGCAGGAGTTTTTGGATTATCCTGAAGCGCGTTAAATGGCACAGTCACGTGGAATACACCGGCATATTCTAAAACGTTCTGTTACACGTGCTTTGAACCTTGCAATGACAGTGAAGAAGACAGAGAAGACTGTAACACGTGCGAGGCTTTGATTGTGGTAGCAGGTTCCCTTTGTTACTTGTGCTTAAATCTCTAAAATTTGGTAGTGACGCCTTAATAGTCATCGTGATCTTACAGGTCACAAGCCTATACTGAGAGTTCTAGAAGTCGTTTTTGGCAGTGAAAGCGGTATAAGAGAAGACATTCAGAAACTGCAGTGCTCCATACGAGCTTCTTCCTTGCGGGATTTATTCAGTTTTCATAAACTGCCAAAATAAGCGGAATTAAATCAGATTTCACTATTCGACAATAAACCCTTCTGTTACACGTACTTTGCAGCTTGCAGTGACAGGCATAATAGGCGCAGTTAAGACAGAATACACCTGCCTATACTAAAACTTTCTGTTACAGGTGCTTTGCAGCTTGCAATGACAGTGAACAAGACAGAGAAGACTCTAATACGAACCGGCCTTTGATTGTGGTAGCAGATTGCCTTTCTTACATGTCTTAAATGTCTAAAATTTGGTAGTGACGCCTTAATAGCCATGGTGCTCTTACAGATCAGATGTCTCTACTGTCTGTTCTGGAAGTCGTGTTTGGCACTGAAACAGGTATAAGAGAAGATATTCAGAAACTGTAGTACCCCATACGAGCTTCTTCCTTGTGGGATTTATTCAGTTTTCATAAACAGACATAATAGGCAGAGTTAAGTCAGATTTCACTATCCTATACTAAACCCTTCTGTTACATGTACTTTGCAGCTTGCAGTGACATCCATAATAGGCGCAGTTAAGACAGACTACACCAGCCTATACTAAAACTTTCTGTTACAGGTGCTTTGCAGCTTGCAATGACAGTGAACAAGGCAGAGAAGACTCTAACACGTGCGAGGCTTTGATTGTGGTAGCAGGTTCCCTTTGTTACTTGTGCTTAAATCTCTAAAATTCGGTAGTGACGCCTTAATAGCCATGGTGATCTTAAAGATCACAAGCCTATACTGAGAGTTCTAGAAGTCGTTTTTGGCAGTGCAAGCGGTATAAGAGAAGACATTCAGAAACTGCAGTGCTGCATACGAGCTTCTTCCTTGCGGGATTTGTTCAGTTTTCATAAACTGCCAAAATAAGCAGAATTATGTCAGATTTCACTACCCTATACTAAACCCTTCTGTTACATGTACTTTGCAGCTTGCAGTGACAGCCATAATAGGCGCAGTTAAGACAGCCTATACTAAAACTTTTTGTTACAGGTGCTTTGCAGCTTGCAATGACAGTGAACAAGACAGAGAAGACTCTAACACCTGCGAGCCTTTCATTGTGCTAGCAGGTTCCCTTTGTTACTTGTGCTGAAATCTCTAAAATTCGGTAGTGACGCCTTAATGGCCATGGTGATCTTACAGATCACAAACCTATACTGAGAGTTCTAGAAGTCAAGTTTGGCAGTGAAAGAAGTATAAGAGAAGACGTTCAGAAACTGCAGTACTCCATACCAGCTTCTTCCTTGCGGGATTTATTCAGTTTTCCTAAACTGCCAAAATATGCCGAATTAAGTCAGATTTCACTATCCTATACTAAAGGTTTCTGTTACACGTACTTTGCAGCTTGCAGTGTCAGCTATAATAGGCGCAGTAAAGACAGAATACAGTAGCCTAGTGTAAAACGTTCTGTTGACACGTGCTTTTTAAAGCGTGTTTTTAAAGCTCTTAGAATTTTGAAGTGAGACTGTAAGAGCCCTGGTGATATCACAGTTCTCAGACCATGAGTGACAGTCCTATAATTCGTATCCTGTAGAGAAAGCATTAAAATAGAAGTCATTCCAAAACAGCAGCATTCCGTCCTAGCGAATTCTCTCCGGGGTTCAATTAGTTTTCCGACAACGCCTTAATACTCATTGTTCAGTTTTATTTCACTGTCCTATAGTAAACAGTTCTGTCAGTCGTGCTGTGCAACTTGCAGTGACAACGGTGCCGGTGAAGACTCTAGCAAGAAGCAGCATTTGATCGTAGCAGCTGGTTCTCTTCGGTTCTTGTGCTTACATGTCTAAAATTCGGTAGTTCACGCCTTGATAGCCATGGTGATCTTGCAGGTCACAAGCCTATACTGACAGTTCTAGAAGTTGTATTTTGCAGAGAAAGCGGTAAAAGAGAACACATTAAAAAGCAGCCAGCACTCCATGCTAGCATCTTCCCTGCAGGAGTTTTTGGATTATCCTGAAGCGCGTTAAATGGCACAGTCACGTGGAATACACCGGCATATTCTAAAACGTTCTGTTACACGTGCTTTGAACCTTGCAATGACAGTGAAGAAGACAGAGAAGACTGTAACACGTGCGAGGCTTTGATTGTGGTAGCAGGTTCCCTTTGTTACTTGTGCTTAAATCTCTAAAATTCGGTAGTGACGCCTTAATAGCCATGGTGATCTTACAGGTCACAAGCCTATACTGAGAGTTCTAGAAGTCGTTTTTGGCAGTGCAAGCGGTATAAGAGAAGACATTCAGAAACTGCAGTGCTCCATACGAGCTTCTTCCTTGCGGGATTTATTCAGTTTTCTTAACTGCCAAAATAAGCGGAATTAAGTCAGATTTCACTATCCTATACTAAACCCTTCTGTTACATGTACTTTGCAGCTTGCAGTGACAGGCATAATAGGCGCAGTTAAGACAGAATACACCTGCCTATACTAAAACTTTCTGTTACAGGTGCTTTGCAGCTTGCAATGACAGTGAACAAGACAGAGAAGACTCTAATACGAACCGGCCTTTGATTGTGGTAGCAGGTTGCCTTTCTTACATGTCTTAAATGTCTAAAATTTGGTAGTGACGCCTTAATAGCCATGGTGCTCTTACAGATCAGATGTCTCTACTGTCCGTTCTGGAAGTCGTGTTTGGCACTGAAACAGGTATAAGAGAAGATATTCAGAAACTGTAGTACCCCATACGAGCTTCTTCCTTGTGGGATTTATTCAGTTTTCATAAACAGACATAATAGGCAGAGTTAAGTCAGATTTCACTATCCTATACTAAACCCTTCTGTTACATGTACTTTGCAGCTTGCAGTGACATCCATAATAGGCGCAGTTAAGACAGAATACACCAGCCTATACTAAAACTTTCTGTTACAGGTGCTTTGCAGCTTGCAATGACAGTGAACAAGGCAGAGAAGACTCTAACACGTGCGAGGCTTTGATTGTGGTAGCAGGTTCCCTTTGTTACTTGTGCTTAAATCTCTAAAATTCGGTAGTGACGCCTTAATAGCCATGGTGATCTTAAAGATCACAAGCCTATACTGAGAGTTCTAGAAGTCGTTTTTGGCAGTGCAAGCGGTATAAGAGAAGACATTCAGAAACTGCAGTGCTGCATACGAGCTTCTTCCTTGCGGGATTTGTTCAGTTTTCATAAACTGCCAAAATAAGCAGAATTAAGTCAGATTTCACTACCCTATACTAAACCCTTCTGTTACATGTACTTTGCAGCTTGCAGTGACAGCCATAATAGGCGCAGTTAAGACAGCCTATACTAAAACTTTTTGTTACAGGTGCTTTGCAGCTTGCAATGACAGTGAACAAGACAGAGAAGACTCTAACACCTGCGAGCCTTTCATTGTGCTAGCAGGTTCCCTTTGTTACTTGTGCTGAAATCTCTAAAATTCGGTAGTGACGCCTTAATGGCCATGGTGATCTTACAGATCACAAACCTATACTGAGAGTTCTAGAAGTCAAGTTTGGCAGTGAAAGAAGTATAAGAGAAGACGTTCAGAAACTGCAGTACTCCATACCAGCTTCTTCCTTGCGGGATTTATTCAGTTTTCCTAAACTGCCAAAATATGCCGAATTAAGTCAGATTTCACTATCCTATACTAAAGGTTTCTGTTACACGTACTTTGCAGCTTGCAGTGTCAGCTATAATAGGCGCAGTAAAGACAGAATACAGTAGCCTAGTGTAAAACGTTCTGTTGACACGTGCTTTTTAAAGCGTGTTTTTAAAGCTCTTAGAATTTTGAAGTGAGACTGTAAGAGCCCTGGTGATATCACAGTTCTCAGACCATGAGTGACAGTCCTATAATTCGTATCCTGTAGAGAAAGCATTAAAATAGAAGTCATTCCAAAACAGCAGCATTCCGTCCTAGCGAATTCTCTCCGGGGTTCAATTAGTTTTCCGACAACGCCTTAATACTCATTGTTCAGTTTTATTTCACTGTCCTATAGTAAACAGTTCTGTCAGTCGTGCTGTGCAACTTGCAGTGACAACGGTGCCGGTGAAGACTCTAGCAAGAAGCAGCATTTGATCGTAGCAGCTGGTTCTCTTCGGTTCTTGTGCTTACATGTCTAAAATTCGGTAGTTCACGCCTTGATAGCCATGGTGATCTTGCAGGTCACAAGCCTATACTGACAGTTCTAGAAGTCGTATTTTGCAGAGAAAGCGGTAAAAGAGAACACATTAAAAAGCAGCCAGCACTCCATGCTAGCATCTTCCCTGCAGGAGTTTTTGGATTATCCTGAAGCGCGTTAAATGGCACAGTCACGTGGAATACACCGGCATATTCTAAAACGTTCTGTTACACGTGCTTTGAACCTTGCAATGACAGTGAAGAAGACAGAGAAGACTGTAACACGTGCGAGGCTTTGATTGTGGTAGCAGGTTCCCTTTGTTACTTGTGCTTAAATCTCTAAAATTTGGTAGTGACGCCTTAATAGTCATCGTGATCTTACAGGTCACAAGCCTATACTGAGAGTTCTAGAAGTCGTTTTTGGCAGTGAAAGCGGTATAAGAGAAGACATTCAGAAACTGCAGTGCTCCATACGAGCTTCTTCCTTGCGGGATTTATTCAGTTTTCATAAACTGCCAAAATAAGCGGAATTAAATCAGATTTCACTATTCGACAATAAACCCTTCTGTTACACGTACTTTGCAGCTTGCAGTGACAGGCATAATAGGCGCAGTTAAGACAGAATACACCTGCCTATACTAAAACTTTCTGTTACAGGTGCTTTGCAGCTTGCAATGACAGTGAACAAGACAGAGAAGACTCTAATACGAACCGGCCTTTGATTGTGGTAGCAGATTGCCTTTCTTACATGTCTTAAATGTCTAAAATTTGGTAGTGACGCCTTAATAGCCATGGTGCTCTTACAGATCAGATGTCTCTACTGTCTGTTCTGGAAGTCGTGTTTGGCACTGAAACAGGTATAAGAGAAGATATTCAGAAACTGTAGTACCCCATACGAGCTTCTTCCTTGTGGGATTTATTCAGTTTTCATAAACAGACATAATAGGCAGAGTTAAGTCAGATTTCACTATCCTATACTAAACCCTTCTGTTACATGTACTTTGCAGCTTGCAGTGACATCCATAATAGGCGCAGTTAAGACAGAATACACCAGCCTATACTAAAACTTTCTGTTACAGGTGCTTTGCAGCTTGCAATGACAGTGAACAAGGCAGAGAAGACTCTAACACGTGCGAGGCTTTGATTGTGGTAGCAGGTTCCCTTTGTTACTTGTGCTTAAATCTCTAAAATTCGGTAGTGACGCCTTAATAGCCATGGTGATCTTAAAGATCACAAGCCTATACTGAGAGTTCTAGAAGTCGTTTTTGGCAGTGCAAGCGGTATAAGAGAAGACATTCAGAAACTGCAGTGCTGCATACGAGCTTCTTCCTTGCGGGATTTGTTCAGTTTTCATAAACTGCCAAAATAAGCAGAATTATGTCAGATTTCACTACCCTATACTAAACCCTTCTGTTACATGTACTTTGCAGCTTGCAGTGACAGCCATAATAGGCGCAGTTAAGACAGCCTATACTAAAACTTTTTGTTACAGGTGCTTTGCAGCTTGCAATGACAGTGAACAAGACAGAGAAGACTCTAACACCTGCGAGCCTTTCATTGTGCTAGCAGGTTCCCTTTGTTACTTGTGCTGAAATCTCTAAAATTCGGTAGTGACGCCTTAATGGCCATGGTGATCTTACAGATCACAAACCTATACTGAGAGTTCTAGAAGTCAAGTTTGGCAGTGAAAGAAGTATAAGAGAAGACGTTCAGAAACTGCAGTACTCCATACCAGCTTCTTCCTTGCGGGATTTATTCAGTTTTCCTAAACTGCCAAAATATGCCGAATTAAGTCAGATTTCACTATCCTATACTAAAGGTTTCTGTTACACGTACTTTGCAGCTTGCAGTGTCAGCTATAATAGGCGCAGTAAAGACAGAATACAGTAGCCTAGTGTAAAACGTTCTGTTGACACGTGCTTTTTAAAGCGTGTTTTTAAAGCTCTTAGAATTTTGAAGTGAGACTGTAAGAGCCCTGGTGATATCACAGTTCTCAGACCATGAGTGACAGTCCTATAATTCGTATCCTGTAGAGAAAGCATTAAAATAGAAGTCATTCCAAAACAGCAGCATTCCGTCCTAGCGAATTCTCTCCGGGGTTCAATTAGTTTTCCGACAACGCCTTAATACTCATTGTTCAGTTTTATTTCACTGTCCTATAGTAAACAGTTCTGTCAGTCGTGCTGTGCAACTTGCAGTGACAACGGTGCCGGTGAAGACTCTAGCAAGAAGCAGCATTTGATCGTAGCAGCTGGTTCTCTTCGGTTCTTGTGCTTACATGTCTAAAATTCGGTAGTTCACGCCTTGATAGCCATGGTGATCTTGCAGGTCACAAGCCTATACTGACAGTTCTAGAAGTTGTATTTTGCAGAGAAAGCGGTAAAAGAGAACACATTAAAAAGCAGCCAGCACTCCATGCTAGCATCTTCCCTGCAGGAGTTTTTGGATTATCCTGAAGCGCGTTAAATGGCACAGTCACGTGGAATACACCGGCATATTCTAAAACGTTCTGTTACACGTGCTTTGAACCTTGCAATGACAGTGAAGAAGACAGAGAAGACTGTAACACGTGCGAGGCTTTGATTGTGGTAGCAGGTTCCCTTTGTTACTTGTGCTTAAATCTCTAAAATTCGGTAGTGACGCCTTAATAGCCATGGTGATCTTACAGGTCACAAGCCTATACTGAGAGTTCTAGAAGTCGTTTTTGGCAGTGCAAGCGGTATAAGAGAAGACATTCAGAAACTGCAGTGCTCCATACGAGCTTCTTCCTTGCGGGATTTATTCAGTTTTCTTAACTGCCAAAATAAGCGGAATTAAGTCAGATTTCACTATCCTATACTAAACCCTTCTGTTACATGTACTTTGCAGCTTGCAGTGACAGGCATAATAGGCGCAGTTAAGACAGAATACACCTGCCTATACTAAAACTTTCTGTTACAGGTGCTTTGCAGCTTGCAATGACAGTGAACAAGACAGAGAAGACTCTAATACGAACCGGCCTTTGATTGTGGTAGCAGGTTGCCTTTCTTACATGTCTTAAATGTCTAAAATTTGGTAGTGACGCCTTAATAGCCATGGTGCTCTTACAGATCAGATGTCTCTACTGTCCGTTCTGGAAGTCGTGTTTGGCACTGAAACAGGTATAAGAGAAGATATTCAGAAACTGTAGTACCCCATACGAGCTTCTTCCTTGTGGGATTTATTCAGTTTTCATAAACAGACATAATAGGCAGAGTTAAGTCAGATTTCACTATCCTATACTAAACCCTTCTGTTACATGTACTTTGCAGCTTGCAGTGACATCCATAATAGGCGCAGTTAAGACAGAATACACCAGCCTATACTAAAACTTTCTGTTACAGGTGCTTTGCAGCTTGCAATGACAGTGAACAAGGCAGAGAAGACTCTAACACGTGCGAGGCTTTGATTGTGGTAGCAGGTTCCCTTTGTTACTTGTGCTTAAATCTCTAAAATTCGGTAGTGACGCCTTAATAGCCATGGTGATCTTAAAGATCACAAGCCTATACTGAGAGTTCTAGAAGTCGTTTTTGGCAGTGCAAGCGGTATAAGAGAAGACATTCAGAAACTGCAGTGCTGCATACGAGCTTCTTCCTTGCGGGATTTGTTCAGTTTTCATAAACTGCCAAAATAAGCAGAATTAAGTCAGATTTCACTACCCTATACTAAACCCTTCTGTTACATGTACTTTGCAGCTTGCAGTGACAGCCATAATAGGCGCAGTTAAGACAGCCTATACTAAAACTTTTTGTTACAGGTGCTTTGCAGCTTGCAATGACAGTGAACAAGACAGAGAAGACTCTAACACCTGCGAGCCTTTCATTGTGCTAGCAGGTTCCCTTTGTTACTTGTGCTGAAATCTCTAAAATTCGGTAGTGACGCCTTAATGGCCATGGTGATCTTACAGATCACAAACCTATACTGAGAGTTCTAGAAGTCAAGTTTGGCAGTGAAAGAAGTATAAGAGAAGACGTTCAGAAACTGCAGTACTCCATACCAGCTTCTTCCTTGCGGGATTTATTCAGTTTTCCTAAACTGCCAAAATATGCCGAATTAAGTCAGATTTCACTATCCTATACTAAAGGTTTCTGTTACACGTACTTTGCAGCTTGCAGTGTCAGCTATAATAGGCGCAGTAAAGACAGAATACAGTAGCCTAGTGTAAAACGTTCTGTTGACACGTGCTTTTTAAAGCGTGTTTTTAAAGCTCTTAGAATTTTGAAGTGAGACTGTAAGAGCCCTGGTGATATCACAGTTCTCAGACCATGAGTGACAGTCCTATAATTCGTATCCTGTAGAGAAAGCATTAAAATAGAAGTCATTCCAAAACAGCAGCATTCCGTCCTAGCGAATTCTCTCCGGGGTTCAATTAGTTTTCCGACAACGCCTTAATACTCATTGTTCAGTTTTATTTCACTGTCCTATAGTAAACAGTTCTGTCAGTCGTGCTGTGCAACTTGCAGTGACAACGGTGCCGGTGAAGACTCTAGCAAGAAGCAGCATTTGATCGTAGCAGCTGGTTCTCTTCGGTTCTTGTGCTTACATGTCTAAAATTCGGTAGTTCACGCCTTGATAGCCATGGTGATCTTGCAGGTCACAAGCCTATACTGACAGTTCTAGAAGTCGTATTTTGCAGAGAAAGCGGTAAAAGAGAACACATTAAAAAGCAGCCAGCACTCCATGCTAGCATCTTCCCTGCAGGAGTTTTTGGATTATCCTGAAGCGCGTTAAATGGCACAGTCACGTGGAATACACCGGCATATTCTAAAACGTTCTGTTACACGTGCTTTGAACCTTGCAATGACAGTGAAGAAGACAGAGAAGACTGTAACACGTGCGAGGCTTTGATTGTGGTAGCAGGTTCCCTTTGTTACTTGTGCTTAAATCTCTAAAATTTGGTAGTGACGCCTTAATAGTCATCGTGATCTTACAGGTCACAAGCCTATACTGAGAGTTCTAGAAGTCGTTTTTGGCAGTGAAAGCGGTATAAGAGAAGACATTCAGAAACTGCAGTGCTCCATACGAGCTTCTTCCTTGCGGGATTTATTCAGTTTTCATAAACTGCCAAAATAAGCGGAATTAAATCAGATTTCACTATTCGACAATAAACCCTTCTGTTACACGTACTTTGCAGCTTGCAGTGACAGGCATAATAGGCGCAGTTAAGACAGAATACACCTGCCTATACTAAAACTTTCTGTTACAGGTGCTTTGCAGCTTGCAATGACAGTGAACAAGACAGAGAAGACTCTAATACGAACCGGCCTTTGATTGTGGTAGCAGATTGCCTTTCTTACATGTCTTAAATGTCTAAAATTTGGTAGTGACGCCTTAATAGCCATGGTGCTCTTACAGATCAGATGTCTCTACTGTCCGTTCTGGAAGTCGTGTTTGGCACTGAAACAGGTATAAGAGAAGATATTCAGAAACTGTAGTACCCCATACGAGCTTCTTCCTTGTGGGATTTATTCAGTTTTCATAAACAGACATAATAGGCAGAGTTAAGTCAGATTTCACTATCCTATACTAAACCCTTCTGTTACATGTACTTTGCAGCTTGCAGTGACAGCCATAATAGGCGCAGTTAAGACAGAATACACCAGCCTATACTAAAACTTTCTGTTACAGGTGCTTTGCAGCTTGCAATGACAGTGAACAAGGCAGAGAAGACTCTAACACGTGCGAGGCTTTGATTGTGGTAGCAGGTTCCCTTTGTTACTTGTGCTTAAATCTCTAAAATTCGGTAGTGACGCCTTAATAGCCATGGTGATCTTAAAGATCACAAGCCTATACTGAGAGTTCTAGAAGTCGTTTTTGGCAGTGCAAGCGGTATAAGAGAAGACATTCAGAAACTGCAGTGCTGCATACGAGCTTCTTCCTTGCGGGATTTGTTCAGTTTTCATAAACTGCCAAAATAAGCAGAATTAAGTCAGATTTCACTACCCTATACTAAACCCTTCTGTTACATGTACTTTGCAGCTTGCAGTGACAGCCATAATAGGCGCAGTTAAGACAGCCTATACTAAAACTTTTTGTTACAGGTGCTTTGCAGCTTGCAATGACAGTGAACAAGACAGAGAAGACTCTAACACCTGCGAGCCTTTCATTGTGCTAGCAGGTTCCCTTTGTTACTTGTGCTGAAATCTCTAAAATTCGGTAGTGACGCCTTAATGGCCATGGTGATCTTACAGATCACAAACCTATACTGAGAGTTCTAGAAGTCAAGTTTGGCAGTGAAAGAAGTATAAGAGAAGACGTTCAGAAACTGCAGTACTCCATACCAGCTTCTTCCTTGCGGGATTTATTCAGTTTTCCTAAACTGCCAAAATATGCCGAATTAAGTCAGATTTCACTATCCTATACTAAAGGTTTCTGTTACACGTACTTTGCAGCTTGCAGTGTCAGCTATAATAGGCGCAGTAAAGACAGAATACAGTAGCCTAGTGTAAAACGTTCTGTTGACACGTGCTTTTTAAAGCGTGTTTTTAAAGCTCTTAGAATTTTGAAGTGAGACTGTAAGAGCCCTGGTGATATCACAGTTCTCAGACCATGAGTGACAGTCCTATAATTCGTATCCTGTAGAGAAAGCATTAAAATAGAAGTCATTCCAAAATAGCAGCATTCCGTCCTAGCGAATTCTCTCCGGGGTTCAATTAGTTTTCCGACAACGCCTTAATACTCATTGTTCAGTTTTATTTCACTGTCCTATAGTAAACAGTTCTGTCAGTCGTGCTGTGCAACTTGCAGTGACAACGGTGCCGGTGAAGACTCTAGCAAGAAGCAGCATTTGATCGTAGCAGCTGGTTCTCTTCGGTTCTTGTGCTTACATGTCTAAAATTCGGTAGTTCACGCCTTGATAGCCATGGTGATCTTGCAGGTCACAAGCCTATACTGACAGTTCTAGAAGTTGTATTTTGCAGAGAAAGCGGTAAAAGAGAACACATTAAAAAGCAGCCAGCACTCCATGCTAGCATCTTCCCTGCAGGAGTTTTTGGATTATCCTGAAGCGCGTTAAATGGCACAGTCACGTGGAATACACCGGCATATTCTAAAACGTTCTGTTACACGTGCTTTGAACCTTGCAATGACAGTGAAGAAGACAGAGAAGACTGTAACACGTGCGAGGCTTTGATTGTGGTAGCAGGTTCCCTTTGTTACTTGTGCTTAAATCTCTAAAATTTGGTAGTGACGCCTTAATAGTCATCGTGATCTTACAGGTCACAAGCCTATACTGAGAGTTCTAGAAGTCGTTTTTGGCAGTGAAAGCGGTATAAGAGAAGACATTCAGAAACTGCAGTGCTCCATACGAGCTTCTTCCTTGCGGGATTTATTCAGTTTTCATAAACTGCCAAAATAAGCGGAATTAAATCAGATTTCACTATTCGACAATAAACCCTTCTGTTACACGTACTTTGCAGCTTGCAGTGACAGGCATAATAGGCGCAGTTAAGACAGAATACACCTGCCTATACTAAAACTTTCTGTTACAGGTGCTTTGCAGCTTGCAATGACAGTGAACAAGACAGAGAAGACTCTAATACGAACCGGCCTTTGATTGTGGTAGCAGGTTGCCTTTCTTACATGTCTTAAATGTCTAAAATTTGGTAGTGACGCCTTAATAGCCATGGTGCTCTTACAGATCAGATGTCTCTACTGTCCGTTCTGGAAGTCGTGTTTGGCACTGAAACAGGTATAAGAGAAGATATTCAGAAACTGTAGTACCCCATACGAGCTTCTTCCTTGTGGGATTTATTCAGTTTTCATAAACAGACATAATAGGCAGAGTTAAGTCAGATTTCACTATCCTATACTAAACCCTTCTGTTACATGTACTTTGCAGCTTGCAGTGACAGCCATAATAGGCTCAGTTAAGACAGAATACACCTGTCTATACTAAAACTTTCTGTTACAGGTGCTTTGCAGCTTGCAATGACAGTGAACAAGACAGAGAAGACTCTAACACGTGCGAGGCTTTGATTGTGGTAGCAGGTTCCCTTTGTTACTTGAGCTTAAATCTCTAAAATTCGGTAGTGACGCCTTAATAACCCTGGTGATCTTAAAGATCACAAGCCTATACTGAGAGTTCTAGAAGTCGTTTTTGGCAGTGAAAGCGGTATAAGAGAAGACATTCAGAAACTGCAGTGCTGCATACGAGCTTCTTCCTTGCGGGATTTGTTCAGTTTTCATAAACTGCCAAAATAAGCAGAATTAAGTCAGATTTCACTATCCTATACTAAACCCTTCTGTTACATGTACTTTGCAGCTTGCAGTGACAGCCATAATAGGCGCAGTTAAGACAGCCTATACTAAAACTTTTTGTTACAGGTGCTTTGCAGCTTGCAATGACAGTGAACAAGGCAGAGAAGACTCTAACACCTGCGAGCCTTTCATTGTGCTAGCACGTTCCCTTTGTTACTTGTGCTTAAATCTCTAAAATTCGGTAGTGACGCCTTAATGGCCATGGTCATCTTACAGATCACAAACCTATACTGAGAGTTCTAGAAGTCAAGTTTGGCAGTGAAAGAAGTATAAGAGAAGACGTTCAGAAACTGCAGTACTCCATACCAGCTTCTTCCTTGCGGGATTTATTCAGTTTTCCTAAACTGCCAAAATATGCCGAATTAAGTCAGATTTCACTATCCTATACTAAAGGTTTCTGTTACACGTACTTTGCAGCTTGCAGTGTCAGCTATAATAGGCGCAGTAAAGACAGAATACAGTAGCCTAGTGTAAAACGTTCTGTTGACACGTGCTTTTTAAAGCGTGTTTTTAAAGCTCTTAGAATTTTGAAGTGAGACTGTAAGAGCCCTGGTGATATCACAGTTCTCAGACCATGAGTGACAGTCCTATAATTCGTATCCTGTAGAGAAAGCATTAAAATAGAAGTCATTCCAAAACAGCAGCATTCCGTCCTAGCGAATTCTCTCCGGGGTTCAATTAGTTTTCCGACAACGCCTTAATACTCATTGTTCAGTTTTATTTCACTGTCCTATAGTAAACAGTTCTGTCAGTCGTGCTGTGCAACTTGCAGTGACAACGGTGCCGGTGAAGACTCTAGCAAGAAGCAGCATTTGATCGTAGCAGCTGGTTCTCTTCGGTTCTTGTGCTTACATGTCTAAAATTCGGTAGTTCACGCCTTGATAGCCATGGTGATCTTGCAGGTCACAAGCCTATACTGACAGTTCTAGAAGTCGTATTTTGCAGAGAAAGCGGTAAAAGAGAACACATTAAAAAGCAGCCAGCAATCCATGCTAGCATCTTCCCTGCAGGAGTTTTTGGATTATCCTGAAGCGCGTTAAATGGCACAGTCACGTGGAATACACCGGCATATTTTAAACGTTCTGTTACACGTGCTTTGAACCTTGCAATGACAGTGAAGAAGACAGAGAAGACTGTAACACGTGCGAGGCTTTGATTGTGGTAGCAGGTTCCCTTTGTTACTTGTGCTTAAATCTCTAAAATTCGGTAGTGACGCCTTAATAGCCATGGTGATCTTACAGGTCACAAGCCTATACTGAGAGTTCTAGAAGTCGTTTTTGGCAGTGAAAGCGGTATAAGAGAAGACATTCAGAAACTGCAGTGCTCCATACGAGCTTCTTCCTTGAGGGATTTATTCAGTTTTCTTAACTGCCAAAATAAGCGGAATTAAGTCAGATTTCACTATCCTATACTAAACCCTTCTGTTACATGTACTTTGCAGCTTGCAGTGACAGCCATAATAGGCGCAGTTAAGACAGAATACACCTGCCTATACTAAAACTTTCTGTTACAGGTGCTTTGCAGCTTGCAATGACAGTGAACAAGACAGAGAAGACTCTAATACGAACCGGCCTTTGATTGTGGTAGCAGGTTGCCTTTCTTACATGTCTTAAATGTCTAAAATTTGGTAGTGACGCCTTAATAGCCATGGTGCTCTTACAGATCAGATGTCTCTACTGTCCGTTCTGGAAGTCGTGTTTGGCACTGAAACAGGTATAAGAGAAGATATTCAGAAACTGTAGTACCCCATACGAGCTTCTTCCTTGTGGGATTTATTCAGTTTTCATAAACAGACATAATAGGCAGAGTTAAGTCAGATTTCACTATCCTATACTAAACCCTTCTGTTACATGTACTTTGCAGCTTGCAGTGACAGCCATAATAGGCTCAGTTAAGACAGAATACACCTGTCTATACTAAAACTTTCTGTTACAGGTGCTTTGCAGCTTGCAATGACAGTGAACAAGACAGAGAAGACTCTAACACGTGCGAGGCTTTGATTGTGGTAGCAGGTTCCCTTTGTTACTTGAGCTTAAATCTCTAAAATTCGGTAGTGACGCCTTAATAACCCTGGTGATCTTAAAGATCACAAGCCTATACTGAGAGTTCTAGAAGTCGTTTTTGGCAGTGAAAGCGGTATAAGAGAAGACATTCAGAAACTGCAGTGCTGCATACGAGCTTCTTCCTTGCGGGATTTGTTCAGTTTTCATAAACTGCCAAAATAAGCAGAATTAAGTCAGATTTCACTATCCTATACTAAACCCTTCTGTTACATGTACTTTGCAGCTTGCAGTGACAGCCATAATAGGCGCAGTTAAGACAGCCTATACTAAAACTTTTTGTTACAGGTGCTTTGCAGCTTGCAATGACAGTGAACAAGGCAGAGAAGACTCTAACACCTGCGAGCCTTTCATTGTGCTAGCACGTTCCCTTTGTTACTTGTGCTTAAATCTCTAAAATTCGGTAGTGACGCCTTAATGGCCATGGTCATCTTACAGATCACAAACCTATACTGAGAGTTCTAGAAGTCAAGTTTGGCAGTGAAAGAAGTATAAGAGAAGACGTTCAGAAACTGCAGTACTCCATACCAGCTTCTTCCTTGCGGGATTTATTCAGTTTTCCTAAACTGCCAAAATATGCCGAATTAAGTCAGATTTCACTATCCTATACTAAAGGTTTCTGTTACACGTACTTTGCAGCTTGCAGTGTCAGCTATAATAGGCGCAGTAAAGACAGAATACAGTAGCCTAGTGTAAAACGTTCTGTTGACACGTGCTTTTTAAAGCGTGTTTTTAAAGCTCTTAGAATTTTGAAGTGAGACTGTAAGAGCCCTGGTGATATCACAGTTCTCAGACCATGAGTGACAGTCCTATAATTCGTATCCTGTAGAGAAAGCATTAAAATAGAAGTCATTCCAAAACAGCAGCATTCCGTCCTAGCGAATTCTCTCCGGGGTTCAATTAGTTTTCCGACAACGCCTTAATACTCATTGTTCAGTTTTATTTCACTGTCCTATAGTAAACAGTTCTGTCAGTCGTGCTGTGCAACTTGCAGTGACAACGGTGCCGGTGAAGACTCTAGCAAGAAGCAGCATTTGATCGTAGCAGCTGGTTCTCTTCGGTTCTTGTGCTTACATGTCTAAAATTCGGTAGTTCACGCCTTGATAGCCATGGTGATCTTGCAGGTCACAAGCCTATACTGACAGTTCTAGAAGTCGTATTTTGCAGAGAAAGCGGTAAAAGAGAACACATTAAAAAGCAGCCAGCAATCCATGCTAGCATCTTCCCTGCAGGAGTTTTTGGATTATCCTGAAGCGCGTTAAATGGCACAGTCACGTGGAATACACCGGCATATTTTAAACGTTCTGTTACACGTGCTTTGAACCTTGCAATGACAGTGAAGAAGACAGAGAAGACTGTAACACGTGCGAGGCTTTGATTGTGGTAGCAGGTTCCCTTTGTTACTTGTGCTTAAATCTCTAAAATTCGGTAGTGACGCCTTAATAGCCATGGTGATCTTACAGGTCACAAGCCTATACTGAGAGTTCTAGAAGTCGTTTTTGGCAGTGAAAGCGGTATAAGAGAAGACATTCAGAAACTGCAGTGCTCCATACGAGCTTCTTCCTTGAGGGATTTATTCAGTTTTCTTAACTGCCAAAATAAGCGGAATTAAGTCAGATTTCACTATCCTATACTAAACCCTTCTGTTACATGTACTTTGCAGCTTGCAGTGACAGCCATAATAGGCGCAGTTAAGACAGAATACACCTGCCTATACTAAAACTTTCTGTTACAGGTGCTTTGCAGCTTGCAATGACAGTGAACAAGACAGAGAAGACTCTAATACGAACCGGCCTTTGATTGTGGTAGCAGGTTGCCTTTCTTACATGTCTTAAATGTCTAAAATTTGGTAGTGACGCCTTAATAGCCATGGTGCTCTTACAGATCAGATGTCTCTACTGTCCGTTCTGGAAGTCGTGTTTGGCACTGAAACAGGTATAAGAGAAGATATTCAGAAACTGTAGTACCCCATACGAGCTTCTTCCTTGTGGGATTTATTCAGTTTTCATAAACAGACATAATAGGCAGAGTTAAGTCAGATTTCACTATCCTATACTAAACCCTTCTGTTACATGTACTTTGCAGCTTGCAGTGACAGCCATAATAGGCGCAGTTAAGACAGAATACACCAGCCTATACTAAAACTTTCTGTTACAGGTGCTTTGCAGCTTGCAATGACAGTGAACAAGGCAGAGAAGACTCTAACACGTGCGAGGCTTTGATTGTGGTAGCAGGTTCCCTTTGTTACTTGTGCTTAAATCTCTAAAATTCAGTAGTGACGCCTTAATAGCCATGGTGATCTTACAGGTCACAAGCCTATACTGAGAGTTCTAGAAGTCGTTTTTGGCAGTGAAAGCGGTATAAGAGAAGACATTCAGAAACTGCAGTGCTGCATACGAGCTTCTTCCTTGCGGGATTTATTCAGTTTTCCTAAACTGCCAAAATATGCCGAATTAAGTCAGATTTCACTATCCTATACTAAACCCTTCTGTTACATGTACTTTGCAGCATGCAGTGACAGGCATAATAGGAGCAGTTAAGACAGCCTATACTAAAACTTTTTGTTACAGGTGCTTTGCAGCTTGCAATGACAGTGAACAAGACAGAGAAGACTCTAACACCTGCGAGCCTTTCATTGTGCTAGCACGTTCCCTTTGTTACTTGTGCTTAAATCTCTAAAATTCGGTAGTGACGCCTTAATGGCCATGGTCATCTTACAGATCACAAACCTATACTGAGAGTTCTAGAAGTCAAGTTTGGCAGTGAAAGAAGTATAAGAGAAGACGTTCAGAAACTGCAGTACTCCATACCAGCTTCTTCCTTGCGGGATTTATTCAGTTTTCCTAAACTGCCAAAATATGCCGAATTAAGTCAGATTTCACTATCCTATACTAAAGGTTTCTGTTACACGTACTTTGCAGCTTGCAGTGTCAGCTATAATAGGCGCAGTAGAGACAGAATACAGTAGCCTAGTGTAAAACGTTCTGTTGACACGTGCTTTTTAAAGCGTGTTTTTAAAGCTCTTAGAATTTTGAAGTGAGACTGTAAGAGCCCTGGTGATATCACAGTTCTCAGACCATGATGACAGTCCTATAATTCGTATCCTGTAGAGAAAGCATTAAAATAGAAGTCATTCCAAAACAGCAGCATTCCGTCCTAGCGAATTCTCTCCGGGGTTCATTTAGTTTTCCGACAACGCCTTAATACTCATTGTTCAGTTTTATTTCACTGTCCTATAGTAAACAGTTCTGTCAGTCGTGCTGTGCAACTTGCAGTGACAATGGTGCCGGTGAAGACTCTAGCAAGAAGCAGCATTTGATCGTAGTAGCTGGTTCTCTTCGGTTCTTGTGCTTACATGTCTAAAATTCGGTAGTTCACGCCTTGATAGCCATGGTGATCTTGCAGGTCACAAGCCTATACTGACAGTTCTAGAAGTCGTATTTTGCAGAGAAAGCGGTAAAAGAGAACACATTAAAAAGCAGCCAGCACTCCATGCTAGCATCTTCCCTGCAGGAGTTTTTGGATTATCCTGAAGCGCGTTAAATGGCACAGTCACGTGGAATACACCAGCATATTCTAAAACGTTCTGTTACACGTGCTTTGAACCTTGCAATGACAGTGAAGAAGATAGAGAAGACTGTAACTCGAAATAGACTTTGATTGTGGTAGCAGGTTCCCTTTGTTACTTGTGCTTAAATCTCTAAAATTTGGTAGTGACGCCTTAATAGTCATCGTGATCTTACAGGTCACAAGCCTATACTGAGAGTTCTAGAAGTCGTTTTTGGCTGTGAAAGCGGTATAAGAGAAGACATTCAGAAACTGCAGTGCTCCATACGAGCTTCTTCCTTGCGGGATTTATTCAGTTTTCATAAACTGCCAAAATAAGCAGAATTATGTCAGATTTCACTATTCGACAATAAACCCTTCTGTTACACGTACTTTGCAGCTTGCAGTGACAGGCATAATAGGCGCAGTTAAGACAGAATACACCTGCCTATACTAAAACTTTCTGTTACAGGTGCTTTGCAGCTTGCAATGACAGTGAACAAGACAGAGAAGACTCTAATACGAACCGGCCTTTGATTGTGGTAGCAGATTGCCTTTCTTACATGTCTTAAATGTCTAAAATTTGGTAGTGACGCCTTAATAGCCATGGTGCTCTTACAGATCATATGTCTCTACTGTCTGTTCTGGAAGTCGTGTTTGGCACTGAAACAGGTATAAGAGAAGATATTCAGAAACTGTAGTACCCCATACGAGCTTCTTCCTTGTGGGATTTATTCAGTTTTCATAAACAGACATAATAGGCAGAGTTAAGTCAGATTTCACTATCCTATACTAAACCCTTCTGTTACATGTACTTTGCAGCTTGCAGTGACAGCCATAATAGGCTCAGTTAAGACAGAATACACCAGCCTATACTAAAACTTTCTGTTACAGGTGCTTTGCAGCTTGCAATGACAGTGAACAAGACAGAGAAGACTCTAACACGTGCGAGGCTTTGATTGTGGTAGCAGGTTCCCTTTGTTACTTGAGCTTAAATCTCTAAAATTCGGTAGTGACGCCTTAATAACCCTGGTGATCTTAAAGATCACAAGCCTATACTGAGAGTTCTAGAAGTCGTTTTTGGCAGTGAAAGCGGTATAAGAGAAGACATTCAGAAACTGCAGTGCTGCATACGAGCTTCTTCCTTGCGGGATTTGTTCAGTTTTCATAAACTGCCAAAATAAGCAGAATTAAGTCAGATTTCACTATCCTATACTAAACCCTTCTGTTACATGTACTTTGCAGCTTGCAGTGACAGCCATAATAGGCGCAGTTAAGACAGCCTATACTAAAACTTTTTGTTACAGGTGCTTTGCAGCTTGCAATGACAGTGAACAAGACAGAGAAGACTCTAACACCTGCAAGCCTTTCATTGTGCTGGCAGGTTCCCTTTGTTACTTGTGCTTAAATCTCTAAAATTCGGTAGTGACGCCTTAATGGCCATGGTCATCTTACAGATCACAAACCTATACTGAGAATTCTAGAAGTGAAGTTTGGCAGTGAAAGAAGTATAAGAGAAGACGTTCAGAAACTGCTGTACTCCATACCAGCTTCTTCCTTGCGGGATTTATTCAGTTTTCCTAAACTGCCAAAATATGCTGAATTAAGTCAGATTTCACTATCCTATACTAAAGCTTTCTGTTACACGTACTTTGCAGCTTGCAGTGTCAGCTATAATAGGCGCAGTAAAGACAGAATACAGTAGCCTAGTGTAAAACGTTCTGTTGACACGTGCTTTTTAAAGCGTGTTTTCAAAGCTCTTAGAATTTTGAAGTGAGACTGTAAGAGCCCTGGTGATATCACAGTTCTCAGACCATGAGTGACAGTCCTATAATTCGTATCCTGTAGAGAAAGCAATAAAATAGAAGTCATTCCAAAACAGCAGCATTCCGTCCTAGCGAATTCTCTCCGGGGTTCATTTAGTTTTCCGACAACGCCTTAATACTCATTGTTCAGTTTTATTTCACTGTCCTATAGTAAACAGTTCTGTCAGTCGTGCTGTGCAACTTGCAGTGACAACGGTGCCGGTGAAGACTCTAGCAAGAAGCAGCATTTGATCGTAGCAGCTGGTTCTCTTCGGTTCTTGTGCTTACATGTCTAAAATTCGGTAGTTCACGCCTTGATAGCCATGGTGATCTTGCAGGTCACAAGCCTATACTGACAGTTCTAGAAGTCGTATTTTGCAGAGAAAGCGGTAAAAGAGAACACATTAAAAAGCAGCCAGCAATCCATGCTAGCATCTTCCCTGCAGGAGTTTTTGGATTATCCTGAAGCGCGTTAAATGGCACAGTCACGTGGAATACACCGGCATATTCTAAAACGTTCTGTTACACGTGCTTTGAACCTTGCAATGACAGTGAAGAAGACAGAGAAGACTGTAACACGTGCGAGGCTTTGATTGTGGTAGCAGGTTCCCTTTGTTACTTGTGCTTAAATCTCTAAAATTCGGTAGTGACGCCTTAATAGCCATGGTGATCTTACAGGTCACAAGCCTATACTGAGAGTTCTAGAAGTCGTTTTTGGCAGTGCAAGCGGTATAAGAGAAGACATTCAGAAACTGCAGTGCTCCATACGAGCTTCTTCCTTGCGGGATTTATTCAGTTTTCTTAACTGCCAAAATAAGCGGAATTAAGTCAGATTTCACTATCCTATACTAAACCCTTCTGTTACATGTACTTTGCAGCTTGCAGTGACAGGCATAATAGGCACAGTTAAGACAGAATACACCTGCCTATACTAAAACTTTCTGTTACAGGTGCTTTGCAGCTTGCAATGACAGTGAACAAGACAGAGAAGACTCTAATACGAACCGGCCTTTGATTGTGGTAGCAGGTTGCCTTTCTTACATGTCTTAAATGTCTAAAATTTGGTAGTGACGCCTTAATAGCCATGGTGCTCTTACAGATCAGATGTCTCTACTGTCCGTTCTGGAAGTCGTGTTTGGCACTGAAACAGGTATAAGAGAAGATATTCAGAAACTGTAGTACCCCATACGAGCTTCTTCCTTGTGGGATTTATTCAGTTTTCACAAACAGACATAATAGGCAGAGTTAAGTCAGATTTCACTATCCTATACTAAACCCTTCTGTTACATGTACTTTGCAGCTTGCAGTGACAGCCATAATAGGCGCAGTTAAGACAGCCTATACTAAAACTTTCTGTTACAGGTGCTTTGCAGCTTGCAATGACAGTGAACAAGGCAGAGAAGACTGTAACACGTGCGAGGCTTTGATTGTGCTAGCAGGTTCCCTTTGTTACTTGTGCTTAAATCTCTAAAATTCGGTAGTGACGCCTTAATGGCCATGGTCATCTTAGAGCTCACAAACCTATACTGAGAGTTCTAGAGGTCATGTTTGGCAGTGAAAGAAATATAAGAGAAGACGTTCAGAAACTGCAGTGCTGCTTACGAGCTTCTTCCTTGCGGGATTTATTCAGTTTTCATAAACTGCCAAAAAATGCCGAATTAAGTCAGATTTCACTATCCTATACTAAACCCTTCTGTTACATGTACTTTGCAGCTTGCAGTGACATCCATAATAGGCTCAATTAAGACAGAATACACCAGCCTATACTAAAACTTTCTGTTACAGGTGCTTTGCAGCTTGCAATGACAGTGAACAAGGCAGAGAAGACTCTAACACGTGCGAGGCTTTGATTGTGGTAGCAGGTTCCCTTTGTTACTTGTGCTTAAATCTCTAAAATTCGGTAGTGACGCCTTAATGGCCATGGTGATCTTAAAGATCACAAGCCTATACTGAGAGTTCTAGAAGTCGTTTTTGGCAGTGCAAGCGGTATAAGAGAAGACATTCAGAAACTGCAGTGCTGCATACGAGCTTCTTCCTTGCGGGATTTGTTCAGTTTTCATAAACTGCCAAAATAAGCAGAATTAAGTCAGATTTCACTATCCTATACTAAACCCTTCTGTTACATGTACTTTGCAGCTTGCAGTGACAGCCATAATAGGCGCAGTTAAGACAGCCTATACTAAAACTTTTTGTTACAGGTGCTTTGCAGCTTGCAATGACAGTGAACAAGGCAGAGAAGACTCTAACACCTGCGAGCCTTTCATTGTGCTAGCACGTTCCCTTTGTTACTTGTGCTTAAATCTCTAAAATTCGGTAGTGACGCCTTAATGGCCATGGTCATCTTACAGATCA
>JAUNZM010003003.1:0-22214 GCA_033459285.1 Clamator glandarius
GGATTTGGGGTTGAGGGCCTGAAATTAAAGGAAAATTAATTAAAAGAAGCCCAAGCCGGGTGTTTGGAGGGAATTAAAAGGATCGTTTAACGAAGGACGAGGCTGGGCCTCTTGGCTCATGGTGAAATTACCTTTAGAAGCAAGAAGACGATGGACGCGCCCAAGGCTCTTGCTCATTTATCTCCATTTTTCACGTCGCTACAACAAACAGGGGGAAAAAAATCAATTAAAATGGTTTCGCTAACGAAGCTCGGCCTGAAAACAGGCAGCGCCGACTCAAATTTAGGGATTAAAGCTCCGTGGTTGCCCAGGAAGGTCAACGATTCCTTTCATCGGATGCTTCTAGAGCTCCAAGGCTCCTCAGAGGAATTTTTGGAGCTTGGGACACGAGGATTTTGAACCGAAAGCCCAAGAGCTCCAAAAAATTCCAGAGAGATGTAAAAAATTCCTGGTTTTAATTCACTTTTGGCCTCGACAAGGACCATGTTGGCAGTTGGACTTGATGATCTTGAAGATCTTCTCCAACTTTAATGATTCCATGATTTTTTGAAGACCTATCAAGCTTTTCCTCCCTCTCAAAGTGGATTTTTGAGGGCCTGGTGGCCTCAAACCAGCGATGGAGAAGGAGGAGAAAAGGAAAAATCATATTTACCTTCACGTTTTCCTTCGCTGAGATGGTTTCCAAGTAGACGTTGGCTCTTCCAGTGAACCACGAGGTCGTTTCAGAGCTACGAGAAGACGGGGAAGGTGTTTAGCTCCAAAAAAAGAAGGAGAAACTTCTATTTAAAGTGGAAAAAACCCCTTCACGGAGAAGGTGGACACTTACCTGATGGGGTTGGCATGTGCGGTTCCATCTTTTTGGAGACGCAGGAAGAGAAGACGCCTTCCAAGACGATGTTCATGGTCGTTCCAGCCAATTCCCACCAGAAAAAAGGGTTTTCACGCCTTCGTTGGAGGGAAAAAAGGAGAAAATCCAACAAGGAGGCGTCTTCTTGTCCACCAGTTTCTTGATTGAACATCAACCTCGATTCAATTTTCTTCGCTGAGTGTGGATTTGGGTTTATTTTGAGGGGAAAATGGAATTTTGAGCCCCTTGGACCAGGATATTTCAAGCGGAAAAGGGAATTTTGAGCCCCTTGGACCAGGAAAGGAACATCAAACCCTCACAAGAGAAGAACGCTCGCTAATTAACTCCTCGTGGTTGGTATCGAAGCAGCTTTTGAGCCGCCCTTGAGGTTGGCGTTGCCGTTGGTGGCTCCTCAGGATCTTCCAGCTGGAGAAGCTTCGTTTCCATAGGTGGAACGCGTGGAATTTTCACACCTGGAGGCCTCTCAGAAGCTTCGGTTCCCACCACGATGGTGGTTTAACCACCCACGACGCAATAACGACTCGTTAAGCCCCCCCCCCCCCCCAAGAAGATCCATGTGGTAGAACCCAAATTCCAAGATGCAACGAGGTCAAGGAACGTGGTTCCAACTAGAGGACGAGGAGAATTGTCCATGGGGACACCTGGTTCCTGTGTTTCCCAGGCCTTGGCCGTCGTTTCTGGTTGAGTTGGATGGTTTCCACCAGGTTTTCCAGCTCCAATTAGCTCCAAAATACTCGTTAGGTGGCCACGGAGACACGGATCCTCCAAGAATCACCCCCCACCGATGGCTCTCGGGACTCACCTGAGTCGTTCAACCTTCTCCTCCGAGGAGCTGAAGCCGCTTGAACTCGGCTCGTTGGGTGCTGGCTCCTCCTTCACGGGTTTCTTCCGGGTTTTGGGGTGGCCTTGGCTCCGCTGGGGCTCGGAGTCGCTGGGGGAAGGAGGACAGGAGACAGCTGAGAGGGTTGGAGGTAGTTGGAGGAGGGTTGGACTTGGTTTTGAGGGGGCTGGAGGTGGATTTGAGATGGTTGGAGGCGGCTTTGAGGGGGTTGGAGGCGGCTTTGAGGGGGTTGGAGGCAGCTTTGAGGGGGTTGAAGGTGGTTTTGAGATGGTTGGAGGTGGTTTTGAGGGGGTTGGAGGCGGCTTTGAGGGGGTTGAAGGTGGTTTTGAGATGGTTGGAGGCGGCTTTGAGGGGGTTGGAGGTGGTTTTGAGATGGTTGGAGGCAGCTTTGAGGTGGTTGGAGGCGGTTTTGAGAGGGTTGGAGGCGGTTTTGAGGGGGTTGGAGGCGGTTTTGAGGGGGTTGGAGGCGGTTTTGAGGGGGTTGGAGGCGGTTTTGAGGTGGCTGGAGGTGGTTTGGATGTGGTGGGACCCCATTTGAAGTCCCAGTCCATAAATTCCTCCCCAGAAGCTCCGACTGCCCCTCACCTGTCCAGAGCCGGCTGGTAGTTCTCATCACGTAGGTCATCGGTGTAGGTGAGATCATCGTCCTCCTCTTCCTCTTCCTCCTGGAGCTCCACCTCCTGCTCTTCTTTCTCCTCCAGGAGGGACGCCCTGAGGGGACACAAGGATCCAAGTCAACGGCTTTTCCCATGGAAGATCTTAGTTCGAAGGTTGGTGGTTGGTTGGAGACCTCAAGGGGATGAGAAGGAGGCTCCAAACGCCACCTCCAGCTCTGGGAAGACCCGAGGGACGCTTGGAGAAGACTCAACACTCACCTCCCGTCACCTTTCGCCGCGGTTCCCGTCTCCGACGGAGCTTGAGGAGCTGCAAGGAGACAACAGGAGACGTGGAAATTGAAACCAAGGAAGGTTGAGATGGAATTGGAAGAGGAGAAGGACGGGGAGAGGATCTTCAGAAGGTTTAGGAGGCCTGGGGAGTGGTGGGAAGGACCCTCGTGGTGTGTCCTGCTTGACCACAAGGAGCAAGTTGCTCCAAAATCCTCAACTTAGAAGAACCTCAACTCAGAAGAAGAAGAACCTCAACTCAGAAGAAGAAGAAGAACCTCAACTCAGAAGAAGAAGAACCTCAACTCAGAAGAAGAAGAACCTCAACACCTTCTCAATCACTTTCCTACATGGAAAAATGGGGTTTTCTCCTCTGGGTTTCAATCTGGATAAACACCAAGAGCTTCAGCTCCTGGCAAACACCAAGAGCTGCATCTCCACGGGCTTGGTGAGGGCTTCTCAACCTCCTAACTTTGCTCTTCCAAGCGATGGAGAAGATGGAGAAGCTCCAGGTTTGGTTTGGGGTAGGAACGAGCCTGGTGGGAGTCAAATCTGGTTCTTCTTCCAGGAAAAAAACATGGAGATTTGATTCAGGTGAAGGTGCCACCACGACGGGTGGAGACGACCGGCTCGAGGGAACATCTGAGGTGGTGGATGCGCCCTTGGGACTGGGAGAAGAGCTGAAGACGAGGAACCAGGAGAGAATTGAGGATGGAGAAGGAGACACGGAGCTCACCTGAGGTGCCACCGTCGCCACCAGCTCCAAGATCTTCTCTCTGGTCTCCATCAGGAGCTTCTCCTCCTGGTTTGGTGGCTTCAGGAACCAGGCCTGCTCGCCGAAGCGAGCGCCGGCGGGGTGGGGACCTTCTCCTTGAGTCCTTCCCTTGATCTTCTCCACGAGGATGAGATGTGGGGTCGGTGGGGACACCCCAGGAGAAGCTGTGGCCGGCCACGCATTCCCAAACCAACCGGGAGGCTCCACCCGGGGCCTTCAGGTCCGGGATGAAGCCACATTCCCGGCTGTGCTGGTGGGACAGGACCACGAGGTCCTGGAGGGCGTCAGCGTGGAGGAACCGCGGCTCCGGCTCACCTGGAGGCACCAAAATCGTGAAAAGCACCATGAAAAGTTGGGGGTTTGGTGCTCAGACTCTCCAGGGGTTCCTCAGACCCTCCAGGGATGCCTCAGACCTTCCAGGAGCTCCTCGAGACCCTCCAGGGGTTCCTCAGACCCTCCAGGAGCCCCTCGGAACCCTCCAGGAGCTCCTCAAAACCTCAAATTGTTCCCTAAAATCTCAAATTGTTCCCCAAAACCTCCAATTGATCCTCAAAATCTCAAATTGTTCCCTAAAATCACAAATTATTCTCTAAAACCTCCAAACGATCCCCAATATCTCAAATAATCGTTCCCCAAAACCTCCAATTCTTCTCCGAAACCTCCAATCGATCCCCAATATCTCAAATAATTCTTCTCCAAAACCTCCAATCGATCCCCAAAACCTCCAGTTCTTCTCCGAAACCTCCACCTGATCCCCAAAATCTCAACTCGTTGTTCCCCAAAGCCTCCAATCGACCCCCAAACTCTCGAGCGACGCTTCTCCTGCTCCTGGTGCCCATCTCCAAGCTCTCCATCCAAGAGGAACCTTCTCCCTTCCCCCCTCAAGCCCTTTCTGGAGTCGACTCCGAGGTGGAGTTGGGGTGGGAGGCTCCTACCTGGGCTCCGGATGTCGCCGTGGGAGCTGTACCTGGTGGGGAAAAGGAGGAGGAGGAGAAGTTCCTTTGGAATTTTCGGGGTTGGAAGGTTCAGGAGGTTTCGTTTCCCCACCTGTCGAGGAGGAACTGGGCGAGCTGGGAGTGGAGAGCGAAGCCGAGCTGCTCCTTGAGGCGACACCACCGCTCCAGGTGGCCCCCGATGCGGATGCGGCACTTGCTGCGTCGGGCGTCCAGCTCGCGGCGACGCTGGCGCCGAGCGGAATCCGGGGCCCCCGCGCGGCAACTGCGGCCACCGGGCTCCATCGGGGGGGACACGGAGCTGGGAGGAGGGACACGGGGGTTGGAGAAGGGACGTTGAGTTGGATTGAGGGACGGGGAGGGACGTTGAGTTGGATGGAGGGACCTGGAGGTGGGACGAGGGACACAGGGACAATGAGGAGGGACGTGGAGGTGGGAGGAGGGACATGGAGGGACACGGAGACAATGAGAAGGGACGTGGAGGTGGGAGAAGGGATGTTGAGTTGGATTGTGGGACGTGGAGGGACACGGAGGTGGGAGGAGGGACAGGGAGGTGAGATGAAGGACATGGGGACAATGAAGAGGGACGTGGAGGTGGGAAGAGGATCATGGAGGGACATGGGGACAATGAGGAGGGACATGGGGGTTGGAGAAGGGATGTTGAGTTGAATTGAGGGACATGGAGGGACCTGGAGCTGGGAGGAGGGACATTGAGTTGGATGGAGGGACCTGGAGGTGGGAGAAGGGACGTTGAGTTGGATTGAGGGACCTGGAGGGATATGGAGGTGGGATGAAGGACATGGGGACAATGAGGAGGGACGTGGAGGTGGGAGGAGGGACATGGAGGGACACGGGGGTTGGAGAAGGGACGTTGAGTTGGACTGTGGGTAATGGAGGGACACGGAGGTGGGAGGAGGGATGTTGAATTGGATGGAGGGACCTGGAGGTGGGACGTGGAGGTGGGAGGAGGGACGTTGAGTTGGACTGAGGGACAGGGAGGGACATGGGGACAATAAGGAGGGACACGGAGCTGGGAGGAGGGACACAGAGTTGGATTGAGGGACAGGGAAGGACGTGGAGGTTGGAGAAGGGATGTGGAGGTGGAAGGAGGGACACGGAGTTGGACTGAGGGACATGGAGGTGGGAGAAAGGACATGGGGACAATGAGGAGGGACATGGAGGTGGGAGAAGGGATGTTGAGTTGGATTGTGGGACGTAGAGGGACACGGAGGTGGGAGGAGGGACGTGGAGGTGGGAGGAGGGACGTTGAGTTGGACTGAGGGACAGGGAGGGACATGGGGACAATAAGGAGGGACACAGAGTTGGATTGAGGGACAGGGAAGGACGTGGGGGTTGGAGAAGGGACATGGGGGTTGGAGAAGGGATGTGGAGGTGGAAGGAGGGACACGGAGCTGGGAGGAGGGACACAGAGTTGGATTGAGGGACATGGAGGTGGGAGGAGGGACGTTGAGTTGGATGGAGGGACCTGGAGGTGGGAGGAGGGACACGGAGTTGGACTGAGGGACATGGAGGGACACGGAGGTGGGAGGAGGGACGTTGAGTTGGACTGAGGGACATGGAGGGACCTGGAGGTGGGACGAAGGACATGGGGACAAGGAGGAGGGACATGGAGGGACACAGGGACAATAAGGGGGGACATGGAGGTGAGAGAAGGGCTGTGGGGACAATGAGGAGGGACACGGAGGTGGGAGAAGGGATGTTGAGTTGGATTGAGGGACACCAAGGTGTGATGAGGGACGTGGGGACAAGGAGGAGGGACATGGAGGTGGGATGAGGGACAATGAGGAGGGACATGGAGGTGGGAGGAGGGACACCAAGGTGGGAAGAGGGAGGTGGGGACAAGGAGGAGGGACATGGGGACACCAAGGAGGGAAACTGAGGTGGGAGGAGGGACCGAGGTGGCTCCAGGGGTGACAGGGGACATGGAGGGGGGGATTGGAGGGACACCCTCGCTTCTCCCCACAAGCCCCACCCCTCCTCAAAGCCCCGCCCACTACCCACACCTATCTATAAGCCCCGCCCCTCAGCCTCCAACAACACGCATTGGCTCCTCCCACAAGCCACACCCCTTTTCGTTGGCTCCGCCCCCTCCCTTCGACACCACCTCAGTGGAGCCTCCTGCCACAAGCCCCGCCCCTCTATATGACCACGCCCCATCTTGTCCAGTCCCCTTAGCCCCGCCCCTCACCCGGGTAGCCACGCCCATTTAGGCCCCACCCCAATTATTTCTCCTCTCCGCAAGCCACGCCCCTTTCGTTAGCCCCGCCCCCTCCGTGCCTTAAAGCTCCCGGGAAGCGGAACCTGCCCCCCCCCCCCCCCCCCCCGGTGCCGCCGCCGCCCCCTCGCCGCCCCCCCCCTCCCTCCGCCGCTACCGAACCTCCTCCGCGGGGCCTGCCTCGCGGCGCCTCAGAGCGAGCCGGTGGCCCCACCCCGCCGCCGTGCCCCCTTTAAGAGCCGCAGGAGGGGCCCCCCCATCGCTCCACGCCGCTCAAAGGGCCGCCGACAAGATGGCGGAGGGGCCGCCTCCTCCTCCTCCTCCTCTCCTCCTCCTCCCCCGCCCGCTTCCCGCCCGCCGCGCCCGGAAGGCGGGAAACCGCCCCTGGCGCGGGGGGTGATGGGAGTTGTAGTCCTGTCATGACAACATGGAGCGTGAGGGGAGCAGCCCTGAGGGGAAGGACTTGGGGGGGTGGTGGAGGAGAAGCGCCCAGGAGGATTTTTCTCTTTTGGGCCAAGAAAAAGGTGGAATTTCCCCTTTTTTTTGGCAGAGAAATGGTGGATTTTTTTCTTTTTGGCCAAGAAAAGGTGGGGGTTTTCTCCTTTTTGGCCAAGAAGAAGGTGGGATTCCCCCTTTTTTGGCAGAGAAATTGTGAATTTGTCTCTTTTTGGCCCAGCAAAAGGTGGAATTTCCCTTTTTTTGGCAAAGAAATGGTGAATTTTTCTCTTTTTGGCCAAGAAAAGTTGGATTTTCCTCTTTTTAATTTGCAGCAGCAGCTTTTGGGCCTTGTCCATTCTTGGTTGCTACTGGCTTCCTCACCCTTTGGGCACCAAACAAAAGCGCCTTTGATTCTTCTCCGCCTGCCACGCCATTTTTTACGTGCTTTGTGGGACACAAAAGTCCTTTCTTCTCCCCCCCAGGACATGAAGAACCAAGAGCCGATAAGTTCTTCTTCTTCCATCACCTCCTGGTTTGCTCCAAAATATCTCAACGGGAGCCAACAAGGTGTGTTCACCAGCCAAAAAATCCACCTCGCCCTTGGGCTTCATCCAAAGTGGTGGAAGCACCAGGGAGGGAAGGGATCCTGCCCCTCGATTCTGCTCTGGTGAGACCCAACCTGGAGTCCTGGGTCCAATTCTGGGTCCTCAGCACAAAAAGGACACGGAGCAAGTCCAGAAGAGGCCACGGAGATGATCCAAGAGCTGAAGAACCTCCTGTGTGAGAGGGTCAAAGAGTTAAAGCTCGTCAGCCTGGAGAAGAGAAGGCTCTGAAGACACCTTGGAGCAACCAGATCCGGTGGGAGATGTCCCAGTTGGAACTGGATGGGCTTTAAGGTCCCTTCCAGCCCAAACCCTTCCATGATTTTAGGAAACGGCACCAAGAATAATTTGAATTTTGGTGCTGGAAACAGTAGGAAATAGGGTTGGACTCAATGATCTGTGGTGGGACTCGATGTTCTGTGGTTGGATTGGATGATCTATGGTTGGATTGGATGATCTAAGAGGTCTTCTCCAACCGAATGATTCTCTAAAACAACTGCAACCATTAAAGCACATTCAAAATCACCCTTTTTCAGACCTTTCCAAACGCATGTCGCTTCTTTTCACCTGAAAAACCCTCATGAGAAGGTCTAAAAGGGACTGGAATTTATATTTCTGGTGCCAACATCACATCGTCGACCTCCTGCGACCCAGGTCGACGTCGTTGGGTTCTCGTTTTGGTTTATTTTCAAGTTTTTCTTGCAAATGTGAGTATTTTTTTGAGGGTTTTTTTGTTCTGAGAGGATGCAACAAACTCTCTCGGGTTTGTTTCTTGGATGAGAAACCAGGTTCTGTGTTTCACCAGGGGCTTTGGGGGAAAAGGCTCTTTTCCAACCTGAGATTCTATGATTTTATGAAAAGACGCGTCCAGGGAAAGGTCAAAAATAAAAAGAATGTGGAAATAATAAATGAAGTGGGAAAAATATGTGGTGGTGGGAAGGTTGGAGTTAAAATCGAGAGCGAACGCAGGCTGGGATGTGGGAAAAAAAGGAGAAAAAAAAAGATCTGAGAACAATACAAGCACTGTGTCCGTGTCCGGCCTCGCCAAGAGGGTTTTGGGGTAGATGAGGAGCTTCTCGGCTCAGATTTAGCACCTCCTGGCTCGGGATTTGCCGTCGGCGACACCGGAGATGGCGGAAGCTGCTCCCAACGCAGGTCTGGGAGCATCGAAACCCTCTCCTGGAGCTCCAAGAGCCGTCCTGGATGGGGTGGAGTCTGGGGGTTGGGTGGGATGGGATCTCAGGTGGGTTCCAAGGGCGGTTCCTCCAGGATCGCGTCTCCAGCGGCTTCAAGTTTCAGCGCAGGAGAAGACTCGGATGCTGGAAAACCAAGAGTGGAAGCAGCGGGTCTTCTTCTGGAGGGCGACGCTGGGGTTAGGGGGACGGATGGAGAGGGAAGAGCTGGGAGGAGGAGAATGGAAGACGAGAAAAGGGGGTTGAGGTGGGTTGGAGAAGACGGAATGAGGTCAGGAAGCCAAATTTGTGGTTCTAGAGAGGGTTCTAGAGAGGTGGTGACCATCTCTGGTGGTTGGAGAAGACGGAATGAGGTCAGGCAGCCAAATCTGTGGATCTAGGAGGGATCTAGAAGGGTGGTGACCATCTCTTGGTGGTTGAGATGGGTTGGAGGGGATGGGATGAGGTCAGGAAGCCAAATTTGTGGGTCTAGAGAGGGATCTAGAGAGGTTAGAGAGGGATCTAGAGAGGTGGTGATCATCTCTTGGTGGTTGAGGTGGGATGGATGGGATGAGATGAGGTCAAGCAGCCAAATTTGTGGATCTAGAGAGGTGGTGCCCATCTCAGGTGGTTGGAGAAGATGAGATGAGGTCAACCAGCCCTCAAAATCCTTGGAAGGTGGTGGCTCCGAGATCCTCGAGAAGCTTTGTGGGGATACGAGAGCTCCGGGAGCTCCTCCTGCTTCTGGTCTCTTCCCAGATCTCACCCTCAAGTGCATCAAGGAGAAGAAGGTCCCCATCGGGGTCACCTTGCTGGTGGCCGCCTTGCTCCTGGCCATCATCGCCTTGGCGGGTAAGGAGGCGAAACCAACCCCACCCCGAGAAGAAAACCCAGCGGCGCTGAGGCCCCACGATGTCTTCTCCTCCTTTTCCAGCTAAGAAGTGTCCGTCTTGTCCACCCTGCTCCTCTCCCGGCTGCCTGGAGAACTGGATCGGCTACAAGGAGAAATGTTTCTACTTCGTGGAGGACCAAGGCGATTGGAACGAAGCTCAGAAGTCCTGCCGCTCGCTCGGTGGCCACTTGGCCACCATCGGGACCCACGAGGAGCTGGTAAATCCCTGAGGAACCCGGGACTGGGTGGATTTGGGAAGGAGAGGTGGGATTTCTGCGGCGGGAGAAGCAAGAAGGACCACGTGATGTTTGGGTTTTCCATCTTCCAGGGGTTCCTCACGCGCTACGGGGGTTCCTCGCAGCACTGGGTTGGTCTCCAAAGGGAAGACACCGGCTCTTGGAGGTGGCTCAACGGATCCCTCTTCAACAACTTGTAAGTTGTTGTCTCCTCGTGGAGAAACCGTCCATCTTCTGGGCTGGGAGGGGACAAATTAGACGAGATTTCGTTAGTTAATTGCATTCATTTTGATGAGCTGAGCGGAGGGTCTTGTACAAGGACAAGCTGAGAAGAGTTGGGTTCTTCGACCTGGAGAAGGCTCCGAGGAGACCTTGGAGCAGCTTCCAGTAGGGAAAGAGGCTCCAGCATGGAGTCTCTAATATGGAAAGAGGCTCCAGGAGGGAAAGAGGCTCCAGCAGGGAAAGAGGCTCCAGGAAAACATCTGGAGGTGTTCAAGGTGAGGTTGGATGGATCTTGGAGCAACCAGATCCTGTGGGAGATTGTCCTTCCGTGGGCCTGGGTGGGTTTTGAAGTCCCTTCCAACCCAACTCGTTGCGTGAATCCCTGATTCTACGATTTGGAGAGCAACTCAGCTCCAAGATTTGCTCCACGATCCATGGATTCGTGCGACCTAGAACCTCTTGGGAGCGAGTGATGGACAATTGTGGAGCAGGAGGTGGGTTTTCCTCTTTGATGGTGATTCCGTTCCCTTCCCGTTGAGTTTTCCTTGTGTTTTCGGAGCAGGTTCAACATCCGAGGTGATGGACCTTGTGCCTACGTCGACGCCGACGGGATCGGCAGCGACCGGTGCTCGCGATTTAAATCCTCCATCTGCAGCCACCCCCAAAAACACCTCGCTGGGATCCAGAAGGTTCCAGAAACCCTTTGGAATTCCAGCTGAAATTCCGGGAAGATCAACCACCAGCTTCTCCAAACCCCACAAAGAACGACGGCGCCTCCTGACGAGACCTTTTTAGCTTCTAAATGTTGAAACTCCTCCCTTTCTCCTGACCAGCTCCCCAAGGAGGCGACTTTCACCACAAATCTCTCCACGGCCCTTCCCCAAAACCACAAGTTCCACCTCAAATCTTCCCAAATTTCTGGAAGCTTCAACAGAAGAAGGAGATGAAGCTGGTGGAACGAGCTCAGAGGAGGCCACAACGATGATCTGAGGGCTGGAGAACCTCCTGTCCAAGGAAACGATGGGAGGGTTGAGGTTTTCCAGCCTGGAGGAGACTCCGAGGAGATCAAGAGGTCTTGGAGATCCACAGGAGGTGGATCTGGAGAGTCTTGAAGGTCCCCTCCAACCCAAACTAGTCGATGATTCTGGAAGAATCTTATGAAGAATAAACAACTTCTCTTAAAAGAGAAGAATCGCAGAATCATCGAGGTTGGAAAAGATCTTTAGGATCCGACGCTGCCAAGAAACCATGTGCCTTGGATTTGGGGGCGTCCTTCTTGGATTTTAGGGGTATCTCTTGGATTTGGGGGGGTCCCTTTTGGATTTGGGGAGGTCCCTCTTGGATTTGGAGGGTTCCTCTTGGATTTGGAGGGGGTCCCTCTTGGATTTGGGGTGGTATCTCATGGATTTGGGGGTCCCTCTTAGGTTTGTGGGGTTCCTTTTGGATTTGGGGGGGATCCCTCTTGGATTTGGGGTGTTCCTTTTGGATTTGAGGGGGTCCCTCTTAGGTTTGTGGGGTTCCTTTTGGATTTGGGGGGGATCCCTCTTGGATTTGGGGTGTTCCTTTTGGATTTGAGGGGGTCCCTCTTGGATTTGGGGTGGTATCTCATGGATTTAGGGGTCCCTCTTAGGTTTGTGGGGTTCCTTTTGGATTTGGGGGGGATCCCTCTTGGATTTGGGGTGTTCCTTTTGGATTTGAGGGGGTCCCTCTTGGGATTTGGGGGGTATCTCTTGGATTTGGGGGGAAACCTCATGGATTTGAGGGCTCTCTCATGGATTTAGGGGGGTATCTCTTGGGTTTGTGGGGTCCCTCTCAGATTTGGGAGGGTCCCTCTTGGTTTTGTGGGGTTCCTTTTGGATTTGGGAGGGGTTCCCCTTGGATTTGGGGGGGTTTCCTCTTGGATTTGGGAGGAATCTCCTGGGGTTTGTGATCCCTCTTGGATTTGGGGGGGAATCTCTTGGGTTTTGGGGGGTCCCCCTTGGATTTGGGGTCCCCCCCGACCTCGTGCCGAATACAACGAGGCCGGGAAGGGGGTAAAAAAGGCTCCTCAGGCCTCGGGGAGGCGCTTGAAAACCTAAAGGCTCTGAGGGCCTTGAACGGGGTTAAAAGGGGGCGGCCGCCATCTTGAGGCGCGGCGGCAAAATCAAGATGGCGGCGGCCGCTCCCTCCTCTCACGCGCTTCTTCCCCCGCGAGGGGCGGCGCTGAGCGGCTAATTACAGCTAATTAGTGGTAATTAAGCGCTGCCGAACGCGACTGAAGACGATGAGCGGGGGCGGGGGGTGGTGGGGGAGGGCGAGGAAACGAGAAGAGGGCGAGGAAAAGGGCGCGGGGAAGGGGGTGAAGGGGAGGAGGGCGCCGCCATTTTGTTGTACGGCGGGGGGGAAGGGGAGGTGGCGACTTCCGGTTCCGGGGGTGGCGGGAAAGGGGTGGGGGGCGGGAAAAGAGGGCGGGAAGAGGGGGGGGGGGGCGCGAAGGGAGGTGGCGGAGCTGAAGGTAAATAGGGAGGGGGAGGGGAAAAAGGGGGTTTGGAGGGGGCCCTGGGGGCTTTAGGGAGGATTTGGGGGGGGCTGGGGGATTTAGGGGGGCTTGATGGGGGGAGAAAAGAAGATTTGGGAGGGGTCCAGGGGCTTTGGGAGGGAGTAAAGAGATTTGGGGGGGGTTGGGGAGGGCTGTGGGGTTGGTGAAGAGAAAGGGGAGTTTGGGGGGGGGGTTTAAATGAAGATCTGGGGGGGACCTGGGGGCTTGGGGGGGGTGAGAAGGAGATTTGAGGGGTGAGGAAAGGAAGTTTGGGGGAGTAGAGGAGATTTTGGGGGTTTCTGGGGGCTTTAGGGAGGATTTGGGGGTTTGAGACAGGTAGAAGGAGATTTGAGGAGGGATTTGGGGGTGCATGTGGGGAGGAGAAGGAGTTTTGGGGGGGGGAAGGAGATTTGGGTCTTTGAGGGGGGCCTGGGGGATTTGGCGGGGAGAGAGAAGATTTGGGGGGGGTCTAGGGGCTTTAGGGAGGATTTGGGGGGTTCCTGAAGGCTTTGAGGGGAGGGAAAGGAGATTTTGGGGGCAGGATGGGGGGAAAGATTTGGGGGGGGTCCTGGGGGATTTGTGGGGGGAGAAGGGGATTTGGGGGTCCTAGAGGCTTTGGGGGTTGAAGGAGATTGAGAGGGGGGGATTTGAGGGGGATAAAGGAGATTTGAGGGGGCGTGAGGGTGTTTAGGGGGGAGGGCGAAGGACGTTTGGGGGGTCCTGGGGGCTTTAGGGAGGATTTGGGGGGGGCTTGAGGGGGAGAAGGAGATTTGGGGGTTCCTAGAGGCTTGTGGGGGGTCTTGGAGGGTTTGGGGGGAAGGGGAGAGGAGATTTGGAGGGGAGAGAAGGAGATTTAGGGGGGTCTAGGTGTAGGGGGGGGGGACAGGGAGATTTTGGGGGGCCCTGGGAACTGGATGGGGGGGCATTGGGGTTTATTATAGGGGTTGGAGGAACATTTAGGGGGAGTTCTGAGGGTAGGGGAGGGTCACGTGAGGGTTTTTGGGGGTATTATAGGATCTGGGGGGGCCCTGAGGGGGACTGGGGGGGGTGAATCTGTGGGGTTAACCCTTTCCCGTTTATTTTCCAGCCCCCCCCGGTCCTGTCTCGGCTTCTCCAGATCCCCCCAAAAATGAACTCGGCCCCCCCCCAAATGAATTTAACCCCCCAAAAAATGAACTAGAGGCTTTTGCTTTGGATAAAAAAGGGGGGGGGGGGCGGTGGAAAAAAAAGGGGTGGGGGGAACACCTGGCCCTGAATGGCCCCCCCGTTAAAATGCTGCCCCCCCGCTGAGCCGCTTTTCGGGGGGACCCGGCCATGGGGGACGCCGAGGAGAAGCCGCTTTGGGAGACGGACGGACAGAACGGACGCCGGACGCCTCCCGGGCAACTGGGAATCCCCCGGGGGGGCCCCCAGGACCAGACGGAAGCGGCCGTTTCGCCGGGGGGGGGAGAAAGCGAGGAGCCCCGCAGCCCCCCGAAAGTCGTAGGGGAGGAGGAGGAAGAGGAGGAGGAAGAGCTGGATCCCAGAATTCAGGTGAAAACAGGGTGGGAACAGCCTTTCTCCCTGCTTTCCGCTGATTTTGGGGGCTCGGGGACGGGGGATTCGGTGGCCGCAGGTGGAGATTTGGTGGCCACGACTGGAGATTTGGGGTCCACGAAGGTGCATTTGGGGTTACAAGGGCGGATTTGGAGCTTGTGTTTCTCTTTTTTTCCTGTTTTCCAGGAGGAACTGGAGCACCTCAACCAGGCCAACGAGGAGATCAACCGCGTGGAGCTCCAGCTGGATGTGAGCGGCTCCCCCAGGCCTTAACTAGTCTCCCAAGCCTTAACTAGTCTCCCTGTACTCGTTTCCCCGTCCTTAATGAGTCCTTTGATCCCCAAATCCTCATTTCTTCATCCTTAACCAGCCCCTTGATCCCCAAAACCTCGTTTCTCCATCCTTAACGAGTCCCTTGATCCCCAAATCCTCATTTCTTCATCCTTAACCAGCCCCTTGATCCCCAAAACCTCGTTTCTCCATCCTTAACGAGTCCCTTGATCCCCAAATCCTCGTTTCTCCATCCTTAACGAGGCCCTTGATCCCCAAATCCTTGTTTCTCCATCCTTAACGAGGCCCTTGATCCCCAAGTCCTCGTTTCTTCATCCTTAACAAGTCCTTTGATCCCCAAATCCTTGTTTCTCCATCCTTAACGAGGCCCTTGATCCCCAAGTCCTCGTTTCTTCATCCTTAACAAGTCCTTTGATCCCCAAATCCTCTTCTTTTCTATCCTTAACCAATCCCTTCGTCCCCAAATCCTCGTTTCTTCATCCTTAACGAGTCCCTTGCTCCCCAAATCCTCTTTTTTTCATCCTTAATCACCCTCTTGCTCCTCAAATCCTCTTTTTTTCATCCTTAACCACTCTCTTGCTCCTCAAATCCTCTTTTTTTCATCCTTAACCACTCTCTTGCTCCTCAAATCCTCGGTTTTTTTGGCCCTTAACCACTGCCTTGCTCCTCCAATCCTTGGCGAGGACGTAGAGATGAGACGTTCCTCGTTCTTCTCCTCCAGGAAGCTCGCACGGCCTATCGCCGGATCCTTTCGGAGTCGGCCCGGAAGCTCAACGCTCAAGGTTCCCAGCTGGGAAACTGCATCGAGAAGGCTCGGCCTTACTACGAAGCTCGGCGTCTCGCCAAGGAGGTAGCTCCCATCCCTCTTGGTGGCATCTCCGGGGGCTTCTCCTCGTCTCCGAGAGCCGCAATTCCCTCCTGGTTTTCCCCGTCCAGGCCCAGCAGGAGACGCAGAAGGCGGCTCTTCGTTACGAGCGAGCCGTTAGCATGCACAACGCCGCCCGCGAGATGGTTTTCGTCGCCGAACAAGGCGTCATGGCCGACAAGAACCGCTTGGATCCCACCTGGCAGGAGATGCTCAACCACGCCACCTGCAAAGTACGTCGGCGGGGGGCGGGGGGGTGAAAATCGTGGGATTTTTGAGCTCGGAGGAGACCTCGGAGCTTCTCCGAGGCCGGGGACGAGGTGGATCTTTCTCTCGAAGGCCCCGTGGGATGTTTTCTAGGTCAACGAGGCCGAAGAAGAGCGACTGCGGAGCGAGCGGGAGCACCAGAGGGTGACCCAGTTGTGTCAACAGGCCGAGGCCAAGGTCCAGGCCCTCCAGAAATCCCTCAAACGCGTCATCGTGAAGAGCAAACCTTACTTTGAGCTCAAAGCCCAGTTCAACCAGATCTTGGAGGTACCTCGGAGGTTCCTGTAGGTTCCAGGGGTGGATTTAGAGGTGGGATCGAGGTTTCCTCCTGCTTTTTAGACCGTGAGGGGGTCGTTTCCTTCTCCTGCAGGAACACAACCAGCTCTTGGAGGTTCCTGTAGCTCCCGGGGGTGGATTTAGAGGTGGGATCGAGGTTTCCTCCTGCTTTTTAGACCTTGAGGGGGTCGTTTCCTTCTCCTGCAGGAGCACAACCAGCTCTTGGAGGTTCCTGTAGCTCCCGGGGGTAGATTTAGAGGTGGGATCGAGGTTTCCTCCTGCTTTTTAGACCTTGAGGGGGTCGTTTCCTTCTCCTGCAGGAGCACAACCAGCTCTTGGAGGTTCCTGTAGGTTCCAGGGGTGGATTTAGAGGTGGGATCGAGGTTTCCTCCTGCTTTTTGGACCTTGAGGAGGTCGTTTCCTTCTCCTGCAGGAGCACAACCAGCTCTTGGAGGTTCCTGTAGCTCCCGGGGGTGGATTTAGAGGTGGGATCGAGGTTTCCTCCTGCTTTTTAGACCTTGAGGGGGTCGTTTCCTTCTCCTGCAGGAGCACAACCAGCTCTTGGAGGTTCCTGTAGGTTCCAGGGGTGGATTTAGAGGTGGGATCGAGGTTTCCTCCTGCTTTTTGGACCTTGAGGAGGTCGTTTCCTTCTCCTGCAGGAGCACAAAGCCAAGGTGACGACCTTGGAGCGCTCGGTGGCTCAAGCCAAGACTCGTTACTCCGTCGCTCTTCGTAATTTGGAGCAAATCAGCGAACAGATCCACGCCCGGCGCCTCCAACGCCTCGTTCTTCGCCGAGCGTCTCCGGTGGGAGCCGAAACGAGTCCCGCGGACGCCGCTAACGAGGCCGCGGCGGCTCGTTTAGGGGCCGATTATCCTCCGGCCGACGCTCTTTCCGTTCTCAGCCTTCAAACCATCGCGTCCGACCTCCAGAAGTTCGATTCCGTGGAGCACCTGGTGGGTTTGTCCGACGCCACCAGCCTCAACAACGAGGAGCTGGAGGAACGAGAGCAACGCCGGGGCGGCCAAGGACACTTCAAACACCATCGAAGCATCAGCCTTTAGCCCCTAAAATCCTTTCCGAGCCCCTAAAAATCTTTACGAGCCACCTCGGGGCTTCTCCGAGTCCCAGAGGAGATGAGGAGGAGGCCGCGGCTTCTCCTGGGGTGAGAAGGAGGTGATGGTGAAGGCCTCTGGTGGCCAAAACAGGCTCGTCGGGCTTCAAATTCAGGATTTGGGGGCTGAAAGGGGCTCGTTGGGCTCCAAATTCAGTATTTGGGGGCTGAAAGGGGCTCGATGGCTCCAAATTCAGGATTTGGGGGCCACAGGGGGCTCGTTGGGCTCCAAATTCAGGATTTGGGGGCTGAAAGGGGCTCGTTGGGCTCCAGATTCAGGATTTGGGGGCCACAGGGGGCTCGTTGGGCTCCAAATTCAGGATTTGGGGGCCACAGGGGGCTCGTTGGGCTCCAAATTCGGGATTTGGGGGCCACAGGGGGCTCGTTGGGCTCCAAATTCGGGATTTGGGGGCCAGAAGGGGCTCACTGGGCTTCAAATTCAGGATTTGGGGGTCCAAAGAGGCTCATCAGGCTTCAAATTCAGGATTTGGAGGCCAAAAGGGGCTCGTTAGGCTCCAAATTCAGGATTTGGGGGCCAAAAGGGCCTTTTTGGGCTTCAAATTCAGGATTTAGTGGCCAAAATGCCTTTTTGCACTCCCCCCTCTGGATGATTTTCCTGCTTTTGAAGCCAAAAAAGGTGGAAAATGAGGAAAAATTGAGGTTTCCCGCGACGTTTTTTGAGTTTTGAGGCCGGGCTGGGATGAGAGCCGGCACGGTTCGAGGCAGCCCCGCTTTTATTTTCCGTGTGTATTTTTTCCGGCGATTAAATTTATTCCTCCCTCGTTTGCGGCGTTTTAATTGCTCGTTTGCACCTCGAGGTTCCACCTCTTGGAATCCTTCGACGTCGTCGTCGCAGCGATTTTGCTTTCCGAAGGGTTTAAAACCCCCTGGAGATGGGATCAAATCCTCAAAAGTAAAAAAAAACCACCCTAAATCGCATAAAAATATCAATTATTAATAATTAATACTCACCGCTTCACTGTTTCTGAGGTTTAAGGATCTAAATTCCCTTCGAATTTTCAGTTTTATGAGTTTATTTCATCGTTTCTTCCATTTTTTTAAGGAATATGATTTTTTTTTCATTTTCTGGTTGCATTTTAGGGTAAAAGCTGGTGGGTTTGGGGGTGGAACGTGAGTTTTATTGAGGTTTTTTTGAGGGAAATCGGGAGGGAAAAGAGGAAATTTGGGGGAAGTGGGTGGGTTGAACGTGTGGAATTGGCTTGAGAAGAGGAGGAGGAGAAGAGGAGGTGGAGGAGAAGAGGAGGTGGAGGAGGAGAAGAGGTGGAGGAGGAGAAGAGGTGGAGGAGGAGAAGAGGAGGAGGAGGAGAAGAGGTGGAGGAGGAGAAGAGGTGGAGAAGAGGAGGTGGAGGAGAAGAGGAGGTGGAGGAGAAGAGGAGGAGGTGGAGGAGAAGAGGAGGAGGTGGAGGAGAAGAGGAGGAGGTGGAGGAGAAGAGGAGGTGGAGGAGAAGAGGAGGTGGAGGAGAAGAGGAGGAGGTGGAGGAGAAGAGGAGGAGGTGGAGGAGAAGAGGAGGAGGAGGTGGAGGAGAAGAGGAGGAGGAGGTGGAGGAGAAGAGGAGGAGGAGGTGGAGGAGAAGAGGAGGAGGAGGTGGAGGAGAAGAGGAGGTGGAGGAGAAGAGGAGGTGGAGGAGAAGAGGAGGAGGAGGAGAAGAGGAGGTGGAGGAGAAGAGGAGGTGGAGGAGAAGAGGAGGTGGAGGAGAAGAGGAGGAGGAGGAGAAGAGGAGGAGGAGGAGAAGAGGAGGAGGAGGAGAAGAGGAGGAGGAGGAGAAGAGGTGGAGGAGGAGAAGAGGAGGAGGAGGAGAAGAGGTGGAGGAGGAGAAGAGGTGGAGAAGAGGAGGTGGAGGAGAAGAGGAGGTGGAGGAGAAGAGGAGGTGGAGGAGGAGAGGAGGAGGTGGAGGAGAAGAGGAGGAGGTGGAGGAGAAGAGGAGGAGGTGGAGGAGAAGAGGAGGTGGAGGAGAAGAGGAGGAGGAGGAGGAGGTGGAGGAGAAGAGGAGGAGGAGGTGGAGGAGAAGAGGTGGAGGAGAAGAGGAGGAGGAGGTGGAGGAGAAGAGGTGGAGGAGAAGAGGAGGAGGAGGAGGAGGTGGAGGAGAAGAGGAGGAGGAGGTGGAGGTGGAGGAGAAGAGGAGGAGGAGGTGGAGGAGAAGAGGTGGAGGAGAAGAGGAGGTGGAGGAGGAGAAGAGGTGGAGGAGAAGAGGAGGTGGAGGAGAAGATGGTATAGAAGGAGGAGGAGGTTGTTGAGAAGAAGATGGAGGAGAAGGTGCAGAAGAAGGTGGAATAGGAGGAGGAGAAGAGAAGGTGGAGAAGAGGAGGAGGAGGTGGAGGAGAAGAGGGGAAGGTGGAGAAGAGGTGGAGGAGGAGAGAAGATGGAGGAGAAGGTGGAATAGGAGGAGGTGGAGAAGAAGGTGGACTAGAAGGAGAAGAGGTAGAGAAGAGGGGAAGGTGGAGGAGACGAGGAGAAGAAGGAGGGTGTTGAGAAGGTGGAGGAGGAGAAGAGGAGGTGGAGAAGATGGAATAGAAGGAGGAGGTGGTGCAGAAGAAGGTGGAATAGAAGGAGGAAGAGGTGGAGGAGGAGAAGAGGTGGAGAAGAGGGGAAGGTGGAGGAGAAGAGGAGGAGGAGGTTGTTGAGAAGAAGATGGAGGAGGAGGTGCAGAAGAAGGTGGAATAGAAGGAGGAGGAGAGGAGGAGGTGAAGGAGAAGAGGGGAAGGTGGAGGAGAAGAGAAGAAGGAGGAGGAGAAGAGAAGGTGGAGGAGGAGGAGGTGGAGGAGAAGGTGGAATAGAAGGAGGGGGAGGTTGTTGAGAAGAAGATGGAGAAGAAGGTGGAATAGAAGGAGAAGAAGAGAAGGTGGAGGAGAAGAAGGTGGAATAGAAGGAGAAGGTGAAGAAGAGGAAGTGGAGGAGAAGAGGGGAAGTTGGAGCAGAAGAGGAGGAGGAGGATGTTGAGAAGGTGCAGGAGGAGAAGGTGGAATAGAAGTAGGAGGAGAAGAGGAGGTAGAGGAGAAGGTGGAGGAGGAGGTGAAGGAGAAGAGGAGAAGGAGGAGGATGTTAAGAAGGTGCAGGAGGAGGAGAAGAGGAGGAGGAGAAGAGAAGGTGGAGGAGGTGGAGGAGAAGGTGGAGGTGGAGGAGAAGGCGAAGAAGAGGCAGGACGTGGAGGAGAAGAGGATGAGGAGGAGTAGGAGGAGGATGTTAAGGAGGAGGAGAAGAGGTGGAGGAGAAGAGGAGGTGGAGAGAAGGTGAAGAAGGTGGAGAAGAGGCAGGAGGTGGAGGAGAAGAGTAGGAGGAGGATGTGGGGAAGGTGGAGAAGGAGAAGGTGGAGGAGAAGGTGGAATAGAAGGAGGAGGAGGTTGTTGAGGAGAAGAGGGAGGAGAAAAGGAGGATATGGAGGAGGAGGAGAGGAGAAGGTGAAGAGAAGATGGAGGAGAAGAGGTGGAGGAGAAGGGGGGGAGGTCTTCAAGACCAGCTTGGCTGGGATCTTGGAGAACCTGAGGTGGCTGGAGGTGGAACTGGATGATCTTCGAGGTCCCTTCCAACCCAACCCCTTCTCGGGTTAAAATGGGGAGAAACCTTTGGAAAACGGGATCTTGGAGACGATTTGAAGTTCTCCAGAGCAACTGGAAGAGGAACGACCCGCTCCCCACCCACCGCGAAGAAGAACGGCAGCCAGACTCCTATTTATTCACTACTCAGGGCAAGAAAACGACTCCACAAGGAAATGGAAGAAGGAGGAGAAGGTCCCCGAGGGCCGAGGCGGAGGAGACCGGGGGCCAAGCGGCTCCGGGACGCGGCCACGATGGTTTGGAGACCCCAGAAAAGAGACCAAGTCCACTCGAAGGCTTGTGGATCCTCCTCCTCGGAGCTGATCCTGCTCTTTCTTCGGTGGCTCCGGCCCCCCCGGAGCTCCAGGTGGGACCTTGCACCTCACGGAATGGTCTCCGTGTCCTAAATTATTTGCTTGGTTGAAGCTCTGAGAAGGTCCTTGACCTCATCCAGGTCCTTCCTCTTCTTGGAGGTGGGAGGGGACCTCGGTGACCCCCACGGAGAGAGCCGATCGAGCTCCATCGTCTCCTCCAGCTCTCGCTTCGACCCCAATTGGCTGGAGAACCTCAAGGGGGGGGGGGGGGGGGGGCACTTTCTAATTAGAGAGCTCGTTAACGAGCGGTGACCTCCCGGCTGGGCCACCGGCCAGGTGGCTCCATCCCCAACGTCCCTTTTCCTCGTTAATTTTTAACCCCCAACCCCCTTTTTGCCTCCAACAGCCACCGACCCGCCCCCCAACACCTCGATTTTCCCTTTTTCCATTGAAAATCGTCCCAATTCCAGCCGTTTCGCCGACTCCGACTCCTCCAAAGGTCCCTTTTCCCCTTTTATCCTCTTCTCGGGGGCGAAAAAAAGTCACTTTCCACCCTCGACTCGTCCTCTTCGGCGTTTTCGTTGCTGGGTTTTGTTCTTCCGCGTCTCCCTTTCTGGTGATTTTCGTGCTTTTCTTCATTTTGAGAGCGATTCGCGTCGGCTTGAGTCAATTTTCTTCATTTTGAGGTCGATTTTCGCAGGTTTTTATCCATTTTCTTCGGGTTTTTTATCACTTGTTTTCCTTTTTGTACCAATTTTCTTCATTTTTTATCACTTAACTTTGGGTTTGTACCCATTTTCTTCATTTTTGTACCCATTTTCTTCATTTTTCACCATTTCTCTTCATTTTTGTGCCCACTTTTCATCTTTTTTCTATCAATTTTCTTCATTTTTCATCATTTCTCTTCATTTTTGTACCAATTTTCTTCAGTTTTTATCACTTTCCTTCATTTTTGTACCCATCTTCTTCATTTTTCTATCAATTTGCTTAATTTTTATCATTTACCTTGATTTTTGTACCAATATTCTTCATTTTTTATCACTTGTCTTCATTTTTGTACCAATTTTCTTCATTTTTCATCGTTTATCTTCATTTTTTTGTCAATTTTCATCATTGTTGTACCATTTTCTTCATTTTTATCACTTGACTTTGGTTTTGTACCAATCGTCATCATTTTTTATCACTTTTCTTCATTTTTTATCACTTTTCTTCATGTTTGTACCAAATTGATTCAACTTTTTACCAATTTTCATCATTTTTGTACCAATTTTCATCATTTTTGTACCAATTTTCATCATTTTTCATGGATTTTCTTCATTTTTTATTCATTTTCTCCATTTTTGTACCGACTTTCTTCATTTT
>JAUNZM010003004.1:0-30265 GCA_033459285.1 Clamator glandarius
TGAGGTCTCCCTTCAGTCTCCTCTTCTCCAGGCTAAACACTCTCAGCACTCTCAGACGCTCCTCTTCTTCTCCAGCCCCCTCACCAGCTTTGTTGCTCTTCTCTGGACTCGCTCCAGAGCCTCAACATCCTTCTTGTGCTGAGGGGCCCAGAACTGACCCCAGGATTTGAGGAGCAGTCTCACCAGAGCATCCCGACCCTCCAGCAGATCCAGCTTCCACCCAGCTTAGTGTCGTCTGCAAACTTGCTAAGGGAGCGCTTGATGCCTTCATCCAGGTCATTGATAAAGACATTGAACAGGGCTGGACCCAGCACTGAGCCCTGGGGACACCACTTGGAACTGGCCTCCAGCTGGAGTTAACTCCATTTCCCACCTCTCTCTGGGCCCTCCAGCCAACCAGTTTTCCACCCCGGAGAGCGATCCCTTGTCCCGGCCGAGGTGACAGTTTCCTAACCAGAATTCTGAGAGAAACTGTGTCACAGGCTGGACAAAGACTTTGTCAGCACAGACTGATATGGAACCAATGCTCCCAGTATGGACACCACAGACACCAGTATGAACCACTAAGGCAGCACTGTCAGACCAGGATGGGACCAGTACTGGGGACACCTCTTCTCCCAGTATGAACCAGTACAGACAAGTAACACAGCAGTATGGGACCAGTGTGGCACCAGAATCAGACCAGTACACCCCGTATAGATACCAGGGATCCCAGTACAGCACCAGTACAGACAAGCAAGGCACCAGTGTCAGACCAGTGTGGAACCGGTGATCCCAGGATGGACAACAGGGACACCAGTGCTCCCAGTATGGCACTACTATGGAAGAGTAAGGCACAAGTGTGGGACCAGTGCTCCCAGTACAGGCAACAGGGACGACAGTAAGGAAAAGAGGGCTTCCAGTATGGACCAGTATGGCACCAGTGTGGGATCAGTTTGGCACCAGTGCTCCCAGTATGGGCAACAGGGATGCAGGTACAGCACCAGTATGCATAAGTAAGGCACGAGTGTGGGGCCAGTACGCCCGGTCTGGACATCGGGGACACTAGTCTGGACACAAGAGACACCAGTGCACCCAGTGTAGCACCAGTATGGACCAGTATGGCACCAGTGTGGGACCAGTAAGGGACTAGCACTCCCAGAAAGAACACAAGGGTCCTCAGTATGGACACCAGGGCTGCCAGTGCTTCCAGTACAGCACCAGTATGGACCAGTAAGGCACAAGTGTGAGAGTAGGATGGGACCAGTGCTCCCACTATGGACCAGTACAGACCATTAATGCACCACTACAGACCAATATAGGACCAGTGTGGAGCAAGTATTACACCAGTACACCCAGTATGGACTCCACAGGTCCCAGTACAGCACTAGTACAGACCAGCAAGGAACCAGCATGGGACCACGATGGCACCAGTGCTCCCAGTATTAACAACAGAGATGTCAGGATGGCACCAGTACAGACCAGTAAGGCACCAGTAAGGCACCTCTGCACACCAGCAAGGGACCACTGTGGAACCAGTGACCTCAAAGTGCTCTCCAATGGCCTCCCAGTGCGTCCCAGTGCTCCCCAGTAACTCCAAGTGCACTCCCAGTATGTCCCAGTGCTCCTAGTGCCCTCCCAGTGCAACCCAGTGCCTCCCAGTCCCTTCCAGTGCCCTCCCAGTTCGTCCCTGTGCTCTCCCAATGCATAACAGTGACTCCCAGTTCATCCTAGTGCCGTCCCAGTGACTCCTAGTGCATCCCAGCAACCTCCCGGTTTTTCCCAGCGCCCTCCATGTGCATCCCAGTGCCTCCCAGTACTTTCCCGGTGACTCCCCGTATTTCCCAGTGACTCCTAGCACATCCCAGAGACTCCCAATATATCCCAATGCCCTCTCAGTGACTCCTAGTGCATCCCAGTGATTCCCAGACAATCCTACTGCCCTCCTTGCATGACGAGTGTGATAGAGAACAGGTCATGGAAGGGTCATAGAGGTGTTTGGTCACACAAGGATCAGGTGGTAGAAATGTTGGGTTAGAGAAGAGCTGGGTCATGGCCCTGTTAGGTCAGAGAAGGGGCACAGAAGAGTCAGGTTATAAAAGAACTGAGTCATAGAAGAAGGATCATAGAAGAGTTGGGTCACAGAATAAGAGTAGGGTCATACAGGAGTCAGGTCAGAGAAGGATGATAGAAAAGTTTGATTACAGGAGAGCAGGCTCACAGAAGAGTGATAGAAGAGTCGGGTCACCAAAGTGTCAGGTCACAATAAAGTCAAAGAAGAGTCAAGGAATTCAAGAGTTGGGTCTTACAAGTCTCGGGTCACAGTAGGGTGACAGGAGAGTCAGGTCATAGGAGATTCTTTAAAGAGTTGGGTCATAAAGAGTCAGCACGTAGAAGGGCCTGAACTTAGAAGGTTGGGTCATAAAAGGGGACTCGTGGGCTGCAGAGAAGGGGAAAGAGGACTGGCAGCCAGGCCAGCGTGGAAACACTTCCCTGGGGAAAGGGATTCCCTGGAGAAGAGCAAGGGAGCGTTTCTGTGTCTGCAGAGAAGAATCCATGAGCAAGAGAAACCTCTCCGTGCAGGCCCTCGTGTGGGCCGGGCTGCCCTGCTGCTGAGCTCAGACTCTTGTCCTGGCCTGGGCAGAGGGGCTGGAACGGAGCAGGCCCAGTCAGGCTGTGGTGGCATCTGCTGGGCTGACAACTGGAATCCTGGATTTCACTGCTCTCCATGTCCTTGTAGTGGGTCAAGCCTCCAGCCCTGGGGCTGTGGGGGAGGCTGAGACCCACCTCTGCCCCCCAGCAGCTGCCGTGCCCTCCAGAGGGGCTGGGGCTGTGGGGAGAGCCCAGAGCTCTGCTGCACCCTGGGTGGGCACTGCCATGGGGCCAGCCCAGACTGGGCTGCTCCGTGGGGCTGGAGAGAAAGGGCTGTGGGGAGAGCTGGGAGGGACAGGGCTGAGCTGGAAAGTGCCCGGCAGAGGACACCCGCAGTGCTGGCTGAGCTGTGTGACCATGCAGGGGGAGGACAGGCTGCAGAGGGTGTGAGGGGCAGAGCCCAGCCCTGCAGGTGCAGGAGAGAGGAGGCCAGTGGGTGCCCTTGGTGGCAGGGACAGACTGGGAAGGTGCCCCAGGGCACTGGGCTCTCTCATCATCAGTTGCAGCACTGGCCACTCTCCCCAGCTGGCGGGTGAGATCTGCCCTCTGTCCATCTTCTCCCTCCTGCTGGACTCGGTGTCTGTGCCAGGTGAACAACAGCCCTGCCCGGCCTCTCTTCTCACGCAGAGCTTGGCAGAGCCCAGAGCAGGGCTGTGTGCAGAGCCCAGCACGGGACACGGCTGGGGACTGGCTGGGACCTCCTCCCAGCCTGCAACTGCCTCCATGGGGGCGATGGAGGGGAAGAGGCTGATCTCCTCTCTCTGGTGACCAATTGGACTTCAGGAAAACTTTCTTCATGAAGAGGGTGCTCGGTCAGTGGAACAGGCTCAGCAGGGATGTGGTCAGGGCAACAAGCCTGTCAGAGTTCAAGGAGCATCTTGAGAGTGAACTTAGTCATACAGCTTCATTTTACACAGTGGGGTGAGGATCAGGGGGTTGGACTCAGTGATCCTCATGAGACCCTTCCAACCCAAGATATTCTAGGAGCCTGTGACCTTCAATCTCAAAAAATAGTTCGTCCATCGACTACCCTTCCCATGACGTTTCTCCTCCCTGACAGTCAGTCTCCACCTTCCAAGTTCCACTTTGTGACTCCTTCTCCTCTCCCCTAACATCACGCTAGGTCTCTGTATCTCTCCATATTTGGCTTCTACTTGTATATCCCTTACCTGCATTTGCTTCTCTCTTGGTGAGAAATTGGTGCTTGATTGCTCGAGACCTGTTTCTGCACACAGCACGTCATCCCCAGCCATCGCCCAACCCCCATCCAGTTACAAACTGCTATAATAAAATCGGTTTATATGCACATATAGAAATGTCAAGGAACTTTAATAACTTCCTGCAAAGCCTGTGGGCAGGAGAAATGGTAAATTGCCCGAGGCACCCCCTTACTGGAAGAGACTTGTGTCTGTGTCACTGCAGGGGCCACAGAAGGGACACAAGGGACTTGCCCCAGAGGCACTGTCAGCAGATCCTGGCAGGTGCCAAAGTGCAGAGGACCTGTGGTGCCTCCTTACCGTAAGGGATTTGCCCGGGGATGCTGCCAGCGCAATCCTGGCCTGAGGAGGCTCCTCTGTGTTTTCCACTACTCTGACTCAAATTGTGACACTTGTAAATCACACGACTGCTGCTGCCCTTTCAGCTTCTCCCTTAGACACGACCACGTGCTGCTGCCGTCCCATCCTGTCCTCAAGGAGAATGGACATGACCATTCGTATCCAAGCCCTCTCCCTGCACAGGTCCTGTGGGGGCTTGGGCAGAGGTCCTTTCCCAGCCGTGTTCCTGCTGTTGCCCTGTCACATCCAGACAGAACAGACCTCACTGCCCCCTTCACAGCCAGATGTTTCCTGCTGGATTCTGAGTGTCTGAGACGTAAGTGACATCTTAACACCAGACCCATCCATCACCTCCTTAAGGCCCAGAACCTCAACAGAGAATAGAATGCTTTTTATACTAAATTTATCAAATTGAACAAAAAATTTATTTAACAAAAAATCTTTCTATAAATATATAAATAATAAAAGAAGGACCAGGGAGACCATACAGTCACTATTGGATGCAACAATGAAGGAACAACAGTGACTGGGGATGAAGAAAAGGCTGAGGTACTTAATGCCTTCTTTGCCTCAGTCTTTAATTGTAAAGAAAGTTGTTCCATCTGTGTGCAAACCCAGAAGCTAGAGGAGCAAAATGAGGTTCCCATGATCCAAGGGGAGGTGGTCAGAGCCCTGCTAGCCTGACTAGACACCCACAAGTCTATGGGGCCAGATGGGATTCACCCGAGGGTATTGAAGGAGCTGGTGGATGTGCTGGCCAAACCCCTTTCCATCATCTCCCAGCAGCCCTGGCTGACTGGGGAGGTTCCACTGGACTGGAGGCTGATGTTGTGCCCATCTCCAAGAAGGGTGGCAGGGAGGATCCAGGGCACTACAGGCCTGTCAGTCTGACCTCAGTGCCAGGGAAAGTCATGGAACAGGTGATCTTGAGTGCTATCATGAAGCCCATGCAAGAGAACTGGGGGATCAGGCCCAGTCAACACGGATTCAAAAAGGCAGGTCTTGCCAAACTAACCTGATCATCTTCTATGACCAAGTGACTCGGATGCTGGATGAGGGAAAGGCTGTGGATGAGTCTTCCTGGACCTCAGTAAAGCCTTTGACACAGTTTCTCACAGCATTCTGGTTAGGAAACTGTCACCTCGGCTGGGACAAGGGATCGCTCTCCGGGGTGGAAAACTGGTTGGCAGGACGGCCCAGAGAGAGGTGGGAAATGGAGTTAACTCCAGCTGGAGGCCAGTTCCAAGTGGTGTTCCCCAGGGCTCAGTGCTGGGTCCAGCCCTGTTCAATGTCTTTATCAATGACCTGGATGAAGGCATCGAGCGCTCCCTTAGCAAGTTTGCAGATGACACTAAGCTGGGTGGAAGCTGGATCTGCTGGAGGGTCAGGAGGCTCGAAAGGGATCTGAACAGGCTGGATCCATGAGCTGAGACCAATGGGATGAGGTTTAACAAGGCCAAATGCCGGGTCCTGCACTTGGGGCACAACAACCCTGAGCAGCTCGAGACTAGGAGAAGTCTGGCTGGAAACTGCCTGGAGGTGAAGAACCTGGGGGTGTTGGTTGAACATGTGCCAGCAGTGGCCCAGGTTGCCAAGAAGGCCAGTGGCATCTTGGCTTGGATCAGAAACGGCGTGGCCAGCAGGTTCTTCTCCCTCTGGACTCGGCACTGGTGAGACCGCTCCTCGAATCCTGGGGTCAGTTCTGGGCCCCTCACCACAAGAAGGATGTTGAGGCTCTGGAGCGAGTCCAGAGAAGAGCAACAAAGCTGGTGAGGGGGCTGGAGAACAAGAGGAGCGTCTGAGAGCACTGAGGGAATTTAGCCTGGAGAAGAGGAGGCTGAGGGGAGACTTCATTGCTCTCTCCAACTCCCTGAAAGGAGGTTGTGGAGAGGAGGGAGCTGGGCTCTTCTCCCAAGGGACAGGATGAGAGGGAATTGCCTCAATTCCACCAGGGGAGGTTCCGGCTGGACATCAGAAAAAAATTTTCATAGAAAAGGGTCATTGGGCACTTGTCAGAGTAGGTGATTGAGTCACCTTCCCTGGAGGGGTCTAAGGGACGGGTGGATGCGGTGCTGAGGGGCATGGTTTAGTGATTTATGGGAACGGTTGGACTCGATTATCCGGTGGGTATTTTCCAACCTGCTGATTCTATGATTGTATGATTTGGGGGAGAGGGTGTTGGGGGATTGAGAGGGTCTGAGGTTATTCTGTCGGGGTCCTCAGTGGATTTGGGGATATTAAGAGGGATCTGGGGGTGTTGGAAGAGTTTTGGGGATTCTGGAGTGCTTTGGGGGTGGCGGGGGAATTAGGGTGCCTTGAGGGGCTTTGGAAGGGGTCTTTGGGAGACTGAGAGGGACCTGGAGAAGACCTGGAGGGTCCGTTGGGGCTTTGGAGGGTTCGTATGGGGATTGAGAGGGCTCTGGGAGAAGGTTGGAGGGGGGATCTGAGAGGGATTTGGGGGTCAAAGGAGATTGAGAGGATCTTGGAGGGGATTTTAGGGGGTCTTAAGGGGATTGAGAGGGTCTGGGGAGTTTTTGGGGGGTCGTGGGGAATTTGGGGGGATCTCATGGGGATTGAGACAATGCGGGGGTTGTTTGGGAGGGGTCATGGCGGGGTTTGGGGAGTCTTGAGGAGGGTTTGGATGAGCTTTGGGGAGGTAGAGAGGGAGCTGGGAGGGGTTTTAGGGGGCTGGGGGTGGGACGCTGGGGCGCCTTCCTCACAGACTGGCATGCTTTATTGCCCTAACTTTAAAAATGTAGAGCCATGGCACAGAAAAATTAAATCCCAAGTAGATTCTCAATGTTCAGAGTATTTTCTTAACCAAAAAGATACTAGTTTTCTGCATGTAGCTGGTTAGCAGGCCAATCACTTTCTCCATGTGCCTCAAGAATTCCTCATCAGATATTTACAGGACATAACTAGATGAAGTGTTTATTGTAGAGAAGAATTTCTCATTTCACCTCTTCACAAGCACTAAAGCAGCCAGGGATGGCTGGACAGCAGAGACCTGCACCACTAGACAGTACGCACCTTTGTCTCAAGCTCCACCAACAACTGGTTTGAAAAACACACGCACTAGTGATGGAGTCGGACACGAGAGGTTTGGGACCCTCAAGTAAAGACTTGCTGCCTTCAACTGGCCAACGGGAAAATAGAGAGAAGTAAAAGTGCAAATTGGAGCAACTGCCTCGAGGATGAACTGCTGTTCAACCTGCACATGTAATGTCTGTGGCAGCCAAGCCCCGAGTCAAAGAGAAGCCTAAAGAACCGTGCAGGTACGTTATTCACACCACCAGGGGCTTTGAATCCCCCAGTGCAGTGGGAGGTGTCCCTGCCCATGGCAGCGCGTGGGACTGGATGGGCTTGGAGACTCCTTTGAACCCAAACCGCTCTGTGATTCTACGATTCCCTCTCTTCAGCTGTTCATACATATCAAGGAGACCCCCTGAGCCTTCTCTTCTCCAGGCTGAACAGAAAAAGAGGTTGTTGAGGGTTTTGATCTTCTAAAACATCAACTTATTTTTTCCCTTTCAAGTTTACGATTTAGGACCTTTTCCCAAGCATTTCTGGTCTCAGCTTCTTCTCAAGTTCAACAGTTCCTCCCACAGACCTTTAATGTTTATTTAATCTCTGGCATCTATGAAGTGTCTGGATTTAAAGGAAAAGTTGGACAGTGGCTGCGGGGGAAGCAGCTGCAGATCTCCCCTAGTACAGCAGCCTGGAGGAGATCCAGAAGAGCTTGGAAAAATACCACCATGTGGACCCAAACACAAATGGGGGAAACACCGAGGGAGCTGAAGAACGAGAGCGAAAGTTACACATTTCAGAGAAGAAGTCAAAGCAAACAGAAGGGCTTTTACCTCAGATGGGCAAGCGGCCTGTGATAAAGGGTCCCTGTTTCCTTATTGGAGCAAGTGCTGGTTCCATAAGGCATTTCACCTACAAGAGAAGTGAATAAGTCTGTGGAGACCACGCCCCCTCCCCAGAGGGCACGCCCCATATCACCCGATATGGCCACGCCCACTCATGGCCCTTAGACATTCCCCTCCAAGGAGGCCACGCCCCAAACCCTCCCCAGCCATGCCCATCAATCAGCATCTATGGCCACGCCCTGTGTCCCCCAGCCACGCCCCTTCTGCAGAGACCACGCCCCACTGCTCCCCAGCCACGCCCCCTCCATCACCATCTACACCCACAGCCACTCACATCATTTAGCCACGCCCCCTACCAGTGGCCACGCCTCTTGCATTCATCTAACCCCAACCAGCCACAGGCCTGCTATCGCCATATATAGCCACGCCCACTCGTGCACCTTAACCACGCCCCTTCCCAGAGGCCACGCCCTCTCAACTTCACATCGCCACACCCACTCGTGGACCTTAGCCACGCCCCTTCAAACGAGACCACGCCCCCACCACGCCCAGGTCACACCTGCTCTAACACCATTTATGGGCCACGCCCACTCACAGCGCTTAGCCACGCCCCCTCTATCACCATATGTGGCTGCACAGCTCACGCCCCCTTAGCCATGACCCCTCCCCCAGAAGCCACGCCTTCACCGCTCCCTGGCCACGCCCCCACACTCCTTAGCCACGCCCCCTCTATCACCATATATGCCCATGCCCCAAGACGCCCCCACTGCTCCCCGGCCACCCCCCTCGACCACCAGAGAAGCCCACGCCCCCTCGCGCCCCTTAGCCACGCCCCCTCCCCAGAGGCCACACCCCCAGCCCTCCCCAGCCACCCCCTCTGTCCCCAGATATGGCCGCACCCCCCACACCTCCCCCGCCTGTGGCCGCCGTCCCCCGCGCCCCCTCCCAGCAGCACCAGCCCCGCTCGCACTCCCGCTCCCGCCCCTCGCACTGCCCGCTCCGCTCCGCTCCCTCCTCCTCCCCGGCGCAGGGAGCCCCGGGATGCGGAGGGGGCTGCGGGCAGGAGCCGCCGGGGCTGCGGGAGGGGCGGCCGGAGCGGGGCCGGGCGGCTCCGAGCTCCCCCGGGGGCCGCTCCCCCCGCTCCCCAGCGCTGCCGGAGGCGCTCCCCGAGGCGCTCCCCGCCCTCCCGGCTCCCGCTCCCCGCGCTTACCGAGCGCTCCCCGGCGCCGCCGCTCCCGCAACCCAGCGAGCGCCCGGCCGGTCGCGGCCGCTGGGGTCGCTGGAACCGCCCAGCAGGGAAACGGCCGCGGCTTCAACCGCCCCGCCCCGCGCCCGGGACCCGCCGGGGCTGGGAACGAGGCAGCTGCGCCGCGGGGGGGGGACCCCGAGCGGCCATGTTGGGGCCTCAGGGGCGCCTCGGGGCTCAAGATGTTTGTGCTGATTAATCACATCCAGGGGCTTGAAGTTTGGCCGCAGAGCTGTTGGCTTGATAATGCCCCAAAGGTGTGAAATCCAAATGTGCCGCTCAGAGTCTCACAGAAGGATTTAGTAGAAAGGTTGTTTCAATTAGAAATCCTTCAGAGCCTCAGTCGCAATAATTTAATGCATCTCTGGGATTTCACTGTCTTCACAGGAAAAGAGAATTTCCAATAAAATGCACAGTAACAGACAGAGATTTCTCCTCCCTAAACTTTAATAAAGTCTTTCCTAATGTGTGTGAGGAATGTAGTAGCTTGTAAATTCTGTATTTGACCCCCTTAACCATTATCCTCTTAGTGCTTTTATCTGTAAGCAGAAGGGCTGTTCCCTCCTACGCGTAACCACGTAGTATTTGTGGACAATGAGAGAAATTCTGTATGGAAGAGAATATTCTGAAATAAAAATTTAGTTGTGGTAATTCATGGCTGTTTGGTGAATAACAAAACATTGAAGTGACAATAATGAAGTAGAAAATGCAGTCCTTGTTCAGAAATTTGATCAAACAGAAGATTTTTAACGGCCAGAACGGTTTATGGGGTTCTTGGTTTCATTTGGGACCCTGCGCCCCCCACTCATGAAGGTCAAAGGCAAATCACTCTTTTGCCTTCAAATCTTTTCTACGAAGGCTGAAGATGCTCTGGGAGTGGGAGACGACTAGAATACAAATGCTTCTGTACCCCTAGATCACACCTGAATGACAATGTTCAGCCACAAGGTGGCAGTTATGCTTCACAGGTAACTTTTTTACACTCATTTACTTTTGACTCAGCCTCAAAAAATGTCAGTGTGTGTCTCCTGGCTCAATTCATCATGTTTTCTTATGAAATAAATATTTTTTACATACACGAAAGAGGATATCTTTATATATTTCCTCTACTTGGATCCCGTAGACTTATAATGTCAGACTATTAATAAAAGTGAGGTTACAAAGCCTCTTCATTTTCTTTTCATTTAGCTGCAATGCACACTGTGAACTTTCATCCAAATGATTTATATCAAGAATTACTAAAGTTGTTCCTATTGGTATTTTTAAATTTTGGCTACAAGCAAATAATCTCTTTATCTTATCTGAATTTTGGTATGTTTTATATTATCATTATTTAAAACTGATATGTTGGAAATTGTTAACAGGATCTAAGTTACAGGTGTACAACTATCTCCTGAGGATCATTTCGTGATCTTGGAGATACCCTATGGAATAACATGCGCCTGGATCCTGTGCACCTCACTCAGAGGCAGAGAGAGCAGAAAGAGTGTGATGTTGTCATTTTAATGTTCTCCCCTAAAGTTGGCTTTGGACTGAAAAAACTGCTGTAAGAACATCAAGAGGAGAGAGTGCAGCAGCTTTTGACCTTGTTCCTCCACCCCTTGTTCTCATTTGTCCTTTTCTGACTATGTATAGGGAGTAAATGCTTTAATTTCTCTTTGCCAACCTGCATCATCTTCCTACTTGATTTTCTCATGAGCAAAATGGCCAAACCATCCCTTTTGGTCTTTTGTGACTCTGGCTGATTCCATCTGCTGCTTCACTTTGGCTGCTTTTGATCACGAGCATCCTCAGTGTCTCTGATGCACGACTGGGATTTAAAAATAAATGGAATTGGCTTATTGAAGACCCGAATTTCACTCCTCTCTTTGCCTGGGCAGACTTGAAGATGGTCTGTCCCAGCGAACACCTAAAGGAGAATGAAACCCCCTACATTTTCCTCCTGTTGGTCACTGCTGGAAAATGGCAAATCTCCTGAGCCCTTTTGAAGGTTTGTTCTTGCATCTGCCTGGTTTTGGTGCCAGGCCTGGTGCTTGCACTGAGCGCTGTGCCTGGTCAGGCTGGGGCAGGTCCCCATGGCAGGTGGGAGATGAGCTCTGGAAAGCTGCCGAGCCACAGCTGGGCCACAGCTGGGCTCTGCAGGGCAGCAGCATTGCAGGGGCTATCGGCTTTGCAGCTTGGATTGAGATGCTTAAGATCCTAATCCAGAGCCTCAACATCTCTTTTTGGATCCTACCCAAAAAGACGGTAGCTTGGTCTTTCTGAGGAGTCTGTGAATGAGTTTGCCTATTAACTTTTATTACAACAGTAATAAATTACAATGATGTCTTGATTGTCTTACTTGATTTTCATACTGTACCTTTTTCTTACACCCCTAACCCAGCTGTTTTTAATCGACAATGTCATCTCCCATCCCCATGGAGGGAATCTATGGACAAGATCTCATCTGGATCACAGGGAGTAGCTGCAGGCTCCCAATAATTCAGAACAAAGCTAATTAACTGCTTAACTGCAGCACATGTTTTCTCTCAGAGGTACCCAACTCCTTTTCAAAGAGTCTCCAAGGGCAGCTTGATGGGATAAGAGGCAACTAATAAGCAAGAGTCAGCATCAGGATTCAACACTGGAAGTGGCTTGTAGATCAAAAGCTGTTTGATTGGGGTTTTTTATAGGCTTTTCAGCCACTTTTCTTTTTCTTCAAAAGAAATATAACAATTTTCAAAACTGTGTTTACCTAAAAATGCCCACGATGTATCATTTTATCTTTCTGTAGCCACTGTATACAGATTAGCATTTTCCCATAGTAATTTCCTAAAGTAAGTTCTTTGCGTGTTCTTATTCTGTGTGTGAATCTCTTCTTCCATTTTTTCTTAGTTTATTTTTTACTGCCAGTCAGAAGCAGTGCTTCTGCTCTGCTGAGCTATGGAAACCAGAAATCCCTTGCAAGTAGAGCTGGTAGGATAAAATGGTGCTACACGTAGGTGGCAAATAATCTGCATAGTGTCTAGGTGGGATGCTCAGAGAGGGCTGGACCTCTTTTACAGAACATAAAAGCACCAGAGTTCTGCATAAAGGCTTTGATAACTCTAATGTTCAGTTTTACCAGGTGATGTCCAGAGAAACATTTGATAAAATCGTGAAGGCTTTGGACAGAAAAGTGAGTAGTTAAGAAGTTGTTTGTTTGTTTTCCTGGAGAGTTTATTTCTTAGTTACCTTCTCTGTCTAAATATCTTTCTCAAGGATTTTTCTGAGTGATCCCGATGTCTGTGCCTCACAGGCTTGTGTTAAATTATCTGTGCCAATAAATAGATTATTAACTTTGTGTCATCTTAATAGGATGCTGGCCGGTACCTGTTCTTCTGAAACTGCTCATGAGTGACTTTGTGGGCAAATCTAAATCCTCGTAGCTCCAGAAATTGTTTCTGATGGGAATAAATCTTTTTTATTATTATTACCTCAATTGAGCATTATTTTGGTATCCAAATTGATTTTGGTGAGAATGCAGCGTCCAAGTGGGGCTCTGGACCTAAATGGCTCCTAAACCACTTCAGTAGAATGAAATATTTCATCCCAATTTAGGGAGGATTTTCTTTCAATCTTCCTTTCATCTGCTCTTTTCTTTTGAAAAATGAATTATAAAATTTCAGTGCAACTGTCATTTTGAACCTCTGGTATCTCTATCCCAGTATTTGAATAACAGCTGTGTGTTTTGTTACCCCCATCCCATAATGTGAATAACTACTGTGTGTGCACAATTTTCTTATGAAATTGAGTGTTGGCATAGAAAGATGCAAACTGTGAAAACAGGAGCAGAACGGTTGTTATTGATCTCAGGTGCCTCTGAAAACACGAACAAGCCTGAAACAGGATTCCTCTTTTCCTCTTTTCAGGCTTTTACTTTAGTGAAACTTTGGGGAAATATTAACTGCTCTCATTCATATACAAAAAAACAGATTTTTCAAGCAGGCTGCCTGCACCAGCTTTCCATGGAATTTTAGATTATTTGGTTTTCATAGCTTTTCTTATTTGTTTGTTCCTAATTTAGGATTGGGTAAAGATTTCCTTCTTTCCTCAAAACCCTCTTGCTGTTATGGAAAGGTTCTATCCAAATCTCTCTCTACTTTTACTGCTACCTCGTTTAAGTCACAGATCTCGACCCATTAGGACAAGTAACCAGCAACACGTTCTTGGTTATTTTGAAATCACCTTAGATTATCAAGGGGACTTTTCTTTTTGTAGCCTGTTGTCTGGAAAACTTATTGGTCTGTTCCCTTGAAACTGGGGGGCAGTTGGGAGGTGAGAGGGGCAATTGGAGGGGGACTTGGGGGCAATTGGGGGGAAATTGGTGTTCTTGGAGGGCAATTTGTGAATCATTAGGGTTCCTGGGGTGCAATTAGGGGGGCTGAGTGGAGCTCCGAGGGAGGGGGGGGTGAAAGGGCATTTAAGGTGGGCTGGCATACAACTGAGGAGGTATTGAAGTTCCTGGGGGGGATTTGGAGGGACATTTGAGATTCCTGAGGGGCAATTGGGGTGGGTCAAGGGCTCCTGAGGAGGCTGGGGGCTTTGTAACTACGGATGGAACATGTGTGTCTCCTGGGGTGTTAAAAGCCCTTGCTAAAAACCTAGCTGAGCTCATAAACCGAGCTTTAAACTAGATGTGAAGAGGGAGGGGGTGGAGACCAGGCTCAACAGGAGTGAGCCTGGACGTGGGGCACTGGTGATTGGGAGAGGGTGTGTGGGTGAGGAGCAACCGTCCATCACCTCACAGCAAGTGGGGGCGATTACACCTGAGGGTGGTAAGGAAGATCCTGGCTCTCTGGCATTAGCTACTCCAGTGACCAGGCAATTGGGAATGAACTCTGCTCCCTTGAGAGGGCTGAGGGTTCCCCAGCCCAGCTGAAGGGGCTTGACACCAACACACGCAGCATGGGTCACAAGAAGGAGGAGTTGGAAGCTGTTGTAGGGCAAGGAGGCTACGATGTCGATGCCATCACGGAAATGTGGTGGGATGACTTGTATAACTGGAGGGCTCTGTGTCCCCCTCCCATGTCTGTCTGTCCCCACTACCATGTCCATTTGTCCCCACATGCAGGAGTTGATGCTGCATTTTCTTGGATGTGAGATAGGGGCAAATTTTGGATTTTGGGGAGAGGGATAGGGGTCTGCAATCTAGGAGGGGTTAAGATGAATCTGCGGGGTTTGGGATAGATTTGGGGAGGTTAGATAGATCTGGAGGGTGTTTAGATGGATCTGGGATGGGGTTATAGATCTGGGTGGGGTTTGGGATGGATGTGGGTGGAGTTTGGGATGGATCTTGCAGGGATTGGGATGGATCTGGGGGCTTTATATTGACCTGTGCTGGGTTTAGATGGACTGGAGGCAGGGGGGTTTGGATTTAGATGGATCTGGGTGGGAGGCAGCTTAGATGGACCTGGGCGGGTGGGGTGTTAGATGGACCTGGGGAGGGGGTTAGATTGATCTAGGGAATGGTTACATTGACCTGAGGGTGGGGAGGGGTGTTGATTGATCTAGATGGGGCTTAGATTGATCAGGGGGAGGCTTAGGTGGATCTGGGGGTGGAGGATCTAGGCCATGATTTAGATGGATCTGTGAGGATTAAGATGGATCTGGTGGGGGCTGGGATGGATCTGGGGAGGTCGGAATGGATCTGGGGGCGTTAGATCGAACAGGGTATTTTAGATGGATTTGGAGAGGATTAGATGGATCTGGGGCCCCACCATCGGGTTTTGGTGTTCCACCATGGCTCTTGGGATCCCACCTTGGCTTTTGGGTTCCCACCGTATTTATTTTGCATATAGCCAAAATAAGAAACCAGATATTCATGTGCACTCTGAGTTGCAACTTCTCCAAGTTGCAAAACCAGGTTCCAGTCTGTTCAGATCACAGTCTGATACTCTGAAAACAACCCAGGTTGCTAAACAAATTGAAACACACCTCGGGTTTGATCCAATACACCACAGTGCCAAGGGAAAAGCGGATAAGTCAGAGAAGGAGTGAATAAGAAGTAGTGGGGAAGGAAGAAAAATAGTCACCACTCAGTAGTTAAGACACAAGAGACAAGTAAAAACTCAGTCTTTGCAATGGGGTCCAGAGTCAGCTGAGGAGCACCAGTTGCCCTGTGTACTAGGGAAGAGAAAAAGAGAGTTTTCTAACAGTCCAGATGAACCGGAAGGTTATTGAAGGCTCTAAATATCTTCAATTCCTTCACATGAAGGAGCAAGTTATTTGTTCTGTCTTTCCTAGGAGAAGAGCTGTTTATTCCACTCTGAAGCATCTCAGAGTGGGGCTAAGATGTGTCTGTGGCATGGAATAAGTTTGGCAGAAGCTGCTCATCCCGTTGTTCCTTGAGTTGTGCCGACACTGTCAGCATTCCTGGCATCTCATCTTCAGGGCTGTGTTGCTATAGGTGCCTGAAATCACATGTCCCCACCCACTACTATTTTTCTCTAAAAAGAACAATATGGGAATAACAGCTCAGGTTATCTCCATGTATAAAGTCTACCCAGCAATGTATTACGTGATGTTTTTAAAGAGGAAAACAAAATCCTCTGTACCTATCTAGCTAGACTTGTGCCAAGCATTTGGCAGCGTCCCGCATGACATCCTTGTTTCTAAATCGGAGAGATGTGTGTTTGATGGGTGGGACACTCAGTGGATAAGGGATTGGTGGGATGATGATGCTCAGAGTTTTGATCAATGCCTCAATGCCCAGATGGAGACCAGTGACCAGTAACGTATTGGGGCCAGCACTGTTTATCATCTTTGTCAGCAACATGAACAGTGGGATTGAGTGCACCCTCAGGAGGTTTGTCAGTGACACCGAGCTGTGTGGTGCGGCCGAAACACTGCAGATACAGGATGCCAACCTTTCCAGGCTTGAGAGGTGGGTGAGAGCAAACCTCATGGAGCTCAGCAAGGTCAGGGCAATCCCGAGCACGATTAAAGGCTGGCTGGAGAAAGGATTGAAAGCAGGCAGAGAAGTAGAATCATAGAATAACCAGGTTGGAAGAGACCCATCGGATCATCAAGTCCAAGCACTCCTATCAAACACTAAACCATGCCCCTTAACACCTTGTCCACCTGTGCCTTAAACATCTCCAGGGAAGGTGAATCAACCACCTCCCTGGGCAGCCTCTTCCAGTGTCTAATGACCATTTCTGTGAAAAATTTTTCCTAATGTCCATCCTAAATCTCCCCTGGTGGATCTTGTGGCATTTCCCTCTCGTCCTGTCTCCTGTCACTTGGGAGAAGAGGCCAGCCTCCTCCTCTCCACAACCTCCTTTCAGGTAGTTATAGAGAGTGATGAGGTCTCCTCTCAGCCTCCTCTTCTCCAGGCTAAACAACCCCAGCTCTCTCAGCCGCTCCTCATAAGGCCTGTTCTCCAGCCCCTTCACCAGCTTTGTTGCTCTTCTCCAGACTCGCTCCAGAGCCTCAACATCCTTCTTGTGGTGAGAGGCCCAAAAAAGACCCCAGGATTCGAGGTGCAGTCTCACCAGTGCTGAGACAAGAGGGAGAATAACCTTCCTGGACCTGCTGGCCACACTGATTCGGATACAAGCCAAGATGCCATTGGCCTTCTTGGCCACCTGGGCACACTGCTGGCTCATATTCTTTCAGCTGTCAACCAACACCCCCAGGTCCTTCTCCTGGCAGCTTTCGAGACAGACTTCTCCTAGTCTCTAGCTCTGCTTAGGGTTGTTGTGCCCCAAGTGCAGGACCTGGAATTTCTCCGCGTTAAACCTCATTCCATTGGTCTCTGCCCAGCGGTCCAGCCTGTTCAGATCCCTTTGCAGAGCCTCCCGACCCTCTAGCAAATCGACACTTCCATTCAGCTTAGTGTCGTCTGCAAACATGCTAAAGGAGCACTCGATGCCTTCATCCAGGTCATGGATAAAGACATTGAACAGGGCTGGACCCAGCACTGGGCCCTGGGGACACCACTTGGAACTGGCCTCCAGCTGGATTTAGCAACATTTCCCACCACTCTCTGCGCCCGGCCATCCAAATAATTTTCCACACAGCAGAGTATGCGCATGTCCAGGCCAGAGGTGACAGTTTCCTAACCAGAATGCTGTGAGAAACTGTGTCAAAGGCTTTACTGAGTTCCAGGAAGACTCATCTACAGCCTTTCCCTCATCCAGCATCCGAGTCACTTGGTCATAGAAGGTGATCAGGTTAGTTTGGCAAGACCTGCCTTTTGGAACCCGTGTTGACTGGGCCTGATCCCCCAGTTCTCTTGCATGGGCTTCATGATGGCACTCAAGATCACCTGTTCCATGACTTTCCCTGGCACTGAGGTCAGACTGACAGGCCTGTAGTGCCCTGGATCCTCCCTGCCACCCTCCTTGGAGATGGGCACAACATCAGCCTCCAGTCCAGTGGAACCTCCCCAGTCAGCCAGGGCTGCTGGGAGGTGATGGAAAGGGGTTTGGCCAGCACATCCACCAGCTCCATACCCAGCTTCAATACCCTCGGGTGAATCCCATCTGGTCTCATAGACTTGTGGGTTTGTAGTCGGGCTAGCAGGGCTCTGACCACCTCCTCTTACACTATGGGAACCTCATTTTGCTCCTCTAGCTCCTGGGTTTATACACAGAGGGAACAACTTTCTTTACAATTAAAGACTGAGGCAAAGAAGGCATTAAGTACCTCAGCCTTTTCCTCATCCCATGTCACTGTTATTCCTTCATTGTTACATCCAATAGTGACTGTATGGTCTCCCTAGACCTCCTTTTATTATTTAGATGTTTATGCAAAGATTTTTTCTTATCTTCCACCAACTTTGCCAATCTGATTTCTAGTTGCATATGTGCAGGTGAATGTGGAGGTGCTGGTTGATGAGGAGCTCAATATGATCCAGCACTGTGTGCTTGAAACCTAGAAAGGCAACTGTGTCTGACCACGGCCAATAGGCTGAGGGAGATGATTTTCCCCCTACTCCACTCTTGTGAGACCCCACCTGGAGTCGTGCATCCAGCTGTGGGGCCTCCAACATAAGAAGAACATGTATCTGTTGGAGAGCGCCCAGAGGAGGGCCATGAAAATAATCAGAGTACTGGAGCACCTTTCCCATGAAGACAGGCTGAGGGAGTTGTGACTGTTCAACCTGGAGAAGAGGAGGCTCCAGAAAGACCTTATAGCAGCCTTCCTGTACCTAAAGGGGTCCTGCAAGAAAGCTGGAGATGGACATTTTGCAAGGGCGTGTAGTGATAGGATGAGGAGGAATGGCTTTAAAGGGAAAGAGGGTGGATTTAGATTAGATATAATGAAGAAATTCTACACTGTGAGGGTGGTGAGGCACTGGAATAGGTTGTCTGGAGAAGTTGTGGATGTCCCACACCTGGAATTGTCCAAGGTCAGGTTGAATGGGACTTTCAGCGACCTTATCTAGTGGAAAGTGTCTCAACCCATTGCAGGGAAGTTGGGGCTAGATGATCTTCAAGGTGTCTTCTAAGCCTAACTATTCTATGTTTCTGTTACATCCAGGTTTGAACCAGAGACAGAGAAGCATCTCAGTGGTATAACTCTGGCAAAGTATCCAAAGCTGCGGTGTTGATTCATGTCTCTTGAGACAGGAGACTGATCAGGTATGTGACAGCAACTTTCCTTTCAATGAATGCTGGGTACTTTTTGAACTTCCATGCGTCAAAAATACCTAACCTTGGGTCTCTTCCAACCTGGTTATTCTCTGATTCTGTGATTCTGTGACTTCATGTTCACCGAGAGAAATGGCCAAATTGCTGTTTCTTGTGTCTCAGGTTGTCTATTATATCGCCCTGCGGCAAGTAATCTTAAAAAGACATTTATATTTCAAGTGATTGGAAAACTTTAATGAATATGCAAAAATGACCAGCCTTGTCATTTGTCTGGCTAGAAAGAGAACTACAGACTTGAGGAACTTTCAGTCTGATGCCTTCCTGCAGGGCACGGGTACAACCACCATGCGGTTGCCCATAAACATTGCTGCATGCCCTGTTCAATTAGTGGTTTCCAATTAGTGGCTTCCACCATCAACGGCCCAATAGGACCAAGATTTCCTACAATCTCTTGCACTGCACAAATCAGACGCCCCTAGCTTCACGTGGACTGAGTCCAGCATCCAGCACAAGTCCTAGTGATGCTTCCTAGGAGCATCTCCCCCTACACCACACGCCTGTTCCCACAGAGGAGGGAGAGGGGGCTTAGGAGCCAAATTACGCTCCCAGCAAATGGTGCTGAGCCAGCCCTAGCGAGTGTAATCGCTTTGTGGGGCACAGGATGCACCATGGCTCTAAGAGGTCTATTTTGGGATAGCTAATGACAGAGACACTGAATATGGCACAATTCCAGAGGTACCACCTCTGTCTCACCCTGGTCACCTCCCGTTTCTCTTTCTAGCCACATGGTCATGGGAAAGACCATTTGTCTGTTCCCACGGCTTCCAGCAGGTAACACAACTCAAGACAAGCAACAGCCAAGGGCTGTAAGTTTTATCTTCATATAGAATGGTGAAAATGCCTGAGAAGTTGTTACAGCCAGAGTTGATCTGGCAGAATACATCACAGGCAGCAGGCGTCTGAAATACGAGGCACAGTATCTAAGCTGTATGATAATAGTATAAAATATATAAGGATATTACAAAATTGTACAGTTTAGGTGGCTGATAGAATATATGACTTGACACACTATATATTTTCATGCTTTCTTTCCAGGAAATTTGTATTCAGAATGCATTACTTGTAACAGGTAGTTGAAATATTCTGCTGTAGAGTCATACAGTAAAGGGACAGCACAGGGAAAGGAAGGGAAAGAAAAAAAATCACATTAAGGTGCGATTTTGAGTTCACAAGTGAGAGAGCTTCATCGTAGCAAAATGAGGCAATTCTTTTTCCCACTCTAATCAATGAGAGCTATATCTGATCCAGGTATCTTCCTAACTGCTTATCAGATCCTTTGCACGCTGTTGTATTTGTACAATATAGGAAGGCATCTGTTAAGAACACAGGAAAATCCAAAATCTTGTATTTGCCAAAAGAAGAACCACATCAGTGCATTCTCCAATGAAGAAATCTTGTCATGCTTCAAAGTTCCTTGAAATGAGTCTTCAGTGACATAGCACTTAGAGGGTTCCTGTCTTGTACTGGAAACCCAGGCTTTGAAGAGAAGTTTGCATACAGTCAAAGGTTTAGAAACAGAGACAGTAAGAGGCTGCAATGCATCATTCTTCTTAAATATTTTGTTTCTGCCTTCCCTTCCACCCTGCATTGAAATGACAAGGCTCTGCAAAGAGTGGCAGAGTTCTGTGGCGTATTTAAGGCACCAAAAGTCTCAGAGGGGCATCAGACATGACAACATAGTGCCTCTGGGAAGCCAGAGCCATCACTTCAAGCAGTTTTCTGTTCTCTCAAAGCTTGAGTGCAAAAATAAAATGGATAAAAGAACATTTCCAAAAGTCCTTCCAAGAGAAATGCATGAGGCACATCTATGAATCCGTGTAGGTTCACACTGAGTCCCAAGCCCATCTTGAAGGACAGCAGACAGTCACCAGTAACAGTGACAGGATAAAGCAATGGCTCAAGGGAATTACTGTCTCTGTTTGCAGGTGCTTAAATTGGTCCCTCCTGCCACTCTGGGTTTGTGCTTTTCATAAACACCAACCATGCGAATGGGGACAAATAGATAATAGCTATTATGACCTTTCTTTGGAGGTGAGAGCATAATATTCATGGTAGTGTCCAAGAGGGTGTTGTGAGGGTGCATCACTGCTCCACAAAAGCAGAGGTGGTGAATGCCAGGTGGAGGCAGCACCTACTCAGCTGAGACTGAGTAAGGAGGATAGTCCTCTGGGATCATTCCCTCTGTCTGCAGCACCTAGAGAGAGCCATAAACTTTTCATGGCATGACCTTCACCTCAGTGGTGTTGAATATTCTCTAGAGATCCTCCTGTTTTGCTTTGACTCTTGAGGGAGTTTGGGCCATGAAAACTCCCAAGGGATATGCCTCAGATAAGTCCTTATGTGAAATGCATCTTTGGTACACTCTTCTGTTTCAGAGGGGGCATCTGTCTTTGTTGAAATGTCTTTGCCTAACGGCTTAAATGTTACTGTGGAAATAAAGTGTTATTATTAACATTTATGAAGCACCTGCCTTCCTTCTTCCTATCCCGGGTGAATGGGCAGAACAGAGTTACTTCACACAATTTTCAAAGGCTCAGGAGCAGAGAAGATTGATTTGATTAAAAACTGAAGCTCTCTGGTATGATGAGGATGAGGGAAAAGGAGATCAGCTGAGTGGGCTGTATGGTTAAGCATAATCTCGGCGGGCTGAGACTCCGGAGAGTGTAAGAGAGCTTTTGGTTTTGGCTTGTTGTGCAACTGAATAGAGGATCAGAGGACGGCATCCACCTAAACAAACATAGATCTCTGCAGCTCATGGAACTGCCAGACATAGGTGGTACCAGACTATGCTTCTCATCCTGAGGAAGGAATGTGACATAGGTGAAATAGGGCTAAAAGTGTCCACTTCTTTGCATTAACATTATAACACAGCTACTCACGCAGATGTAGTTTTCTACCCAGCAGAAGCACCTCGAGTTCATAAGATAAATGCAGCCCCTAGGCTCTGATTGCACCAGGGCTGGGCGTCCATCCTCACTAGGAACTTGTACCAGGCAGTACAAATATAGCCCTCTCTCCATCCCCTGGAAGCTGCTGCTCAGGGAGACTGCGGAGATGTTCCCAGGTGATGACCCAGTGGTGGAGAGAAGGTGGGGTGAAGCATTTGGCTTTGCCCTGAACTCAGGGGAGAGGGGGAGTGTCCAGGGGGCAGGGGTACAGAAAGTACCTAGGAACCTGCTTTGGTTAAATAAGTGACCTCAGTTTGGTTCTGAGGTGTTTGTTCAGATTATAGAGGAAGCAACTGTCAGAGACAGATAAAACCTCCTCCGGTCACACAGAATAATCATTTCCCATTAGTTAACATGGAGAAAAATTGCTTCTTTCCCGTAATTGCTTGGCCTGTCTATGTAGACACTGAACATTTTGGGATAAAGTGTTTTTAATATGTTCAGCAGACAGTGCAAATACAGAAGTAGAAGAAGAAAAGTAAATTCCAGGCAGGGTCAACTGGTGCTTTGGTGCTACTTCATTTTAGAAATGAAGCAGTACAAGCATCTACATCTTCATGATACAGAAATGTTTGCAAGATAGATCTACACCTTGTCATTTGAGTATCACATGAGAGCACAGATACCTAAAGGGCTGCCGGTGGTATCCACTGGAGATAGTCCACAACAAACAACAGAGACTGACAGCCCGTTGCCTTTAGGAGTTTTGTTGAGTTAATTGGATTCCTCACAGTGAGACAAAATGCCAGTGCACGCAGAAAGAGGAACACAGAAAGGGTGAGGGTAAGGGTAAGGGTAAGATTCATCAGCAAAACTCCTGGAGTTATCAGAGAAGAAAGAGAAAGCAAATTTTCAGTGAAAGAAATAAAAAAGAGGAACCTGACTATGTTTTCTGTTCTAGCAACTGGCTGCCAAGCAAAGAGACGCAGCAATGCGGCTGCTGCTAACCTTGGCTGGCTGACAGAAAGAAGGCAGATTATCTGCTGTTGACTTCTGGGGGAGGTGAAGTCAGGGGAAGACAGTTGGGTCAAAGGAAACAGGGTAGTTCACTGGGGAAAGACTCAAACTGGCTTTGATCCAGGTTGCCCTGGTCAGCTGCAGCCCAGCACTGGAGCTCTTCTGGGAGGGCAATGATGGCTTTGGGAGCAAATCTTTATGAAAAGCCCACTGTATAGATATATCTTCTTGATTCTGTGATTTCAGCCCTGTGTTAAGAGATAAACTCGGCTTTGTGGACACTGCTGCCTCTGGCAGGCAAGCAATTGTAGATCTCGTCAGTTTTCTGCAGATGAGATTTCCTCCCTGCACGAGCTGTCAGCCCCTCCACAAGCAGCTACATCCCACCTTGACTGGCCTGCACTTCAGCCTCAGAGACCTTGTCACAGTCTTTCTAACAGACACGTGTGTCTGGTAAATATCACCAGCACCGCCCAACCTCAGGCTTTGCTATGTGAACGTGCTTCTCATATGACTAATCTCAAATTCTAGTCTTATTAGAAACCTTAGGTGTCTGTCAGCTTGAGATCTTCTTACTTCCCTTGTCTGAAAGGTCATGGCAGGTGACAAGAGGGAGATGTCGTTTCTCCAGATGGGAGGCAGGAGTGAAGAGAGGAGGCATTAATGAGAATGAAAAGAAAAAGGAAATCCCTGCTGCGAGAGTCCGAAGAATTCAGCAGGTGATGAAAAACCCTACAGTGCAGCATGTTAGATCAGCTGTGCCCGGACTTGTGGGACGTCTCACAAGTGCATACGAAGAGAGGAAAGGCTCCTTCCTAGACCCAGGGAATTGCCATTGAATCACTAACCATGATCTTAAGGCGTAGAGAAACACTGGGCAGTGAATGAAAACTAACAGAGCCGCCTCTCTCTAGTTTCCACTGGGCAGGAATCGGCTGCTACGTGGAAATAGGCACCTTTTTGCCAGTGGAAGGAATAAATAGGCAGAAGGTGTCTTCTATCCCTGTCCTTCATACTCTCATTCCTCTGGATAGAGAGTGCTGCTCTGTACAACTCAAAACGTGTCCCCATAAATAGGCTCCAGCACCTCACACTCCTGCCAGTCCCACAGACCACGAGGAATCGCAGCCATGTCCAGACAGGGTGGTTCTTTAATTCCAACCTGAAAAGGCTGGTTGGGTTTGGTGCTCTAAAAGCCTCTGCTTTAGTTTCCAGTCAGTAGCATTTTTAGGAAGGAGGAACAAGTCCTGGTGTCTGTCTCGCAGGCTTTGTGCTCTGCTCTTCACCGATTTGCATCCCCTGAACATGCTGCCTTGCATGTAGACTGACTGTCTAGACCTGGCATGACAGAAAATACTTTGAGTGTGTTTGCAGGATAGATGTTTGGAGAAACAGATCAGTGATAAAGACACCACATATAACAAGCCAAAATGACCTCAGCCTCTAAATATTCTACATTTATTGGGAGCTACAGCTGCTTTGCCTCTCCAGTGGTCAGGTATCAAACACCTGGACTTGTGGTAATCATGTCAGGAGCTTAAATTAAAGCAGAATGGTAGTATAAATATATCTCTGTGATAGTGTGGGCACCATAACCATGCTGAACAAGTTTCTTTTTATAATCTGACAGCATATTGACTGAACATCTGTGAAGCAGAATTTGTTACCAGGGAAGGGGCTTTTCCAAATTACACAGCTTATGTGCTCTTACCGGCCCACTATTACCATTGATGAGCTCACAGTCACAAATTTATTCTACCTCTACAGCAAAAGAGAGGATGGGGTGGAGGGATATTCTAGTCTCCTCTGTAGCCACTGTTTTATCCTTCTTTATCCCACTGCTCGCCCCTGCTAACCCTCCACAGTACTGGGGCTTCATGAAACAGGTTCTTGTGCTGAGAGTAAGGGACTAAGGCCTCCACTTACATCAGGATGCAGCATGTTCAGTCCCCGTTTGGGAAGAGAAGGAGGCCAACCTCAGGGCAAAATAGGTCACCAGGGATCTGAGACACAAGGCAAACTGAGTAACTCATATGGACAAACCATGTGGGAATCCACTTGAGGGAAGTTCCATCATTGTCTTCACTCTGCTGGAAAACAAGGAGAAATGTTCCAAAGGCAGTTGTCAGTAGCATTTTTCCATTAAATAAGTTCATTGGGAAACCCAAGACAGCCAATGCGCTTCATCCTTTTGCCTGCAGAGCTTACCATATTCAAAAGTTAATGCTAACTCTCCAAGCTTTGTTTCCTCCTCTCCTGCCAGATGGCAGAGCTTTTATTTGTCACACCAAGATCTGCTATCTCCATGGTGCTCTCCGAGAAACACTTTGCTTCCCTAGGAACTGGCATTGCAGCCAGGTCTTGCTCAGTCAGTTCCATTGAGGTGTGCACTGAACTGTGCCTCTGCAGGACCACAAACATACCTTCTGGCTTATTGCATAAGAAGGAACACATTTGCCTTCTCTTTCCCTTCACATGGAAATTGGCAGCACTTAAGAAAAATAAATAGAGAGATTATATCACTGGAGGGCATCCAGCTTTGAACTCCTGCCTCCCTTTATTATTTGCAGCAGTCATTGATTAGCTTGGTAGTCTCAGACACATCACTCCTGGCCATAATGTCAAGGACAACATCCCATGGAAGCCGCAGACAGCAACTGCCTCTGAAAACAAGGCCACTCATTTCTTCAGAACCGAGTTTTGCCTTCAGTTAATGAGAGTAACACCTACAGGTCACACAAGGGAGGAGCAAGATTTCATCCACGCTTGTAACAGGGCTTGGAAGAGCCCTGCATGACAGGGACTGCAGCAGCCGTATCCTTGTCCAGGAATAAAGAGTGAGGAAAAGGCAACTCAGGAATTTATTTTGCTAATATAGCTCCAAAACAAATAATAATCTTTGTGAGTGGACTGTACAGGGGCTTCTATCTGACCAGCCAAATGGAATATGAGAAGGTTCAAAGCAGGATGGAAGCTTTATCGAGGAGGAAATGAGCAGAGTGTGTATGTGGCTGTCTCCGGGAGAGGAGGACGGTGCCCAGCCCGTATCTGCTCCCAGCACCAGAAGCTGATGGGCTGCCCTGCATTCAGGCAACAGCTCTCACCAGAGAAGGTTACAAAGTGCCTGAGAAGGCAGCCAAGCTTTTCATTTCCCAAGTGCATCCCCTCATTATATTTTCTTTTAAAAACACCTTTGGACCAATCTGAATGCAGATGAGAATTTGTGGGATGGACAGGGCTGGAGACTAAAGACCTTCCTCATTCTGTGGAGCCTAGACAAGGGCAATAAAGCATCCCTCAAGCTGTCTCTGCTCTGGCAATGTGCTTTTTGGCCAGCAGGATACAGGCTGGAGGGAAGGGAGCCCTTTCTGAGCACACACTCAGATCCTGAGCCTTGCATGGAGCTACCTGGTACCCAGCTTGGCTTTTAGCCTGTAAGATGTGTGGAAGAGGAAGGAATGGAGGATAATATTGGAATTTTATATCAGTCCTCAGGCAACCTGCAGTATGTGTTGGACTGCATTTCACAAAGCAGTGCCACGGGAATAAATACTGTATAACCCGACACCTCACACAGCGAGCTGGATCCTTACCATCCGACTAGGAGAAATTTAGCAGGAAAAGCAGATCCCTGCCCTGCCGTGGGGTCACACAGTGCCAAACAGCTGCTGACGGGTGACATCGTGACTCGGAACGGAGCAGCAACCACTTGTCTGTGTGTGCTCCAGGGAAGGGGCTGACCGTATGCAAGGCAGAGATTGTCTCTTCACAGAAACAGAATGGTACCTTTCATATGAGGCACTCCTCTAGCCCCTGCTGTGTTTAGAACCTGCATGAAAGTAAGAGACACTTTGCCCATTTTCTTCCGAGGGGAAGCCAGCAGGAGCTGGGAAGTGGTGCTTGCTACCAAGGCACCTCCCATAAGCCTGATCACACCTTGTGCAAAGCAGCAGCTCCCAGCTCCTGTTGAGTTAGGAACTATACTCGCTGTGCAAGAGTCCTTTTGTCTCACACCATGTGGGGAAAAAGAACTTTTCCCCCCTGTTCTTCTTCTTTAGGAGAAGTCTGGCTGGAAATCTGCCTGAGGGAGAAGGACCTGGAGGTGTTGATTGTCAACTGACTCAACATCCAGGTGCTGAAGGCCTGGTTGGATGGAACCTTGAGCAGCCTGATGTAGTGGGACATGTCCCTGTCCTCCAAAAATTGGTGTTCTGGCCCCAAAACTCGGGGTTCTGGCCCCAACTCGTGAGTTGTTGGCAGTGAGGAAAGCAGGGATCAAAGCCAGGGGTCTGGGAATGGGGGCTGAGGGCATCCAATGTTGTCTTTCATTGGCTCAAAGGGCCGTTTCACAAGGGCTCCTTCCAACAACACCAGCAGTTGCCAGCACTGCAGCCATCGCACCATCCTTCACAATCATGTATTTCCCAAACCAAGCACAACCCTAAATCAGTGATTATCGCTCAACTCTCCAGTGCAGAACATCAGATTTATTTCAACACAGATCCCCCCATCCCAACTCCCTGCAACTACCAGCCTCCCACACCCCTCCTGCTTTCGTTTCTCAGTGGCTCGAAGATTCCCACGTTCAGTTTCTTTCTAGAAGCACTAAACCCCCAAAGTGGGAGCGGCACCAGTGCCCTCCTGTCCCCGCAGATCCAGGGGACGTGGTGCTCTCTGGGATTGATGCTGGTCCTTTGTTACACAAATCATCTAGGTCCTGACATTTCTATGACCCGACTCTTCTATGAACGAGCCCTTCTACCAGCCCACTCTTCTATGACTCCTCTATGACCTGACTCTTCAAAAACTGAGCCTGCTATGAATCAAGCCTTCTCTGACCCAATTCTTCTGAGATCTTTCTATGACTTTCTTTGACCTGACTCCTCTATGACTTCAATAATCTATGACCCAACCATGTTATGACTTGACCCTTCCATTAACTGACTCTTGGATGACCCTTCTCTGACCAAACTCTTCTATTATCCAAATAAACTCCCATGTTTCTGTGACTTGACGCTTCTGTTACCCAAAAATTCTGTGACCTGAGACTTCTATGAACCTTCTATGACTGAACTTTTCTATTATCCCTCTAGGACGTGACTCATCTATAACTCAACTCTTCTGTGACCCCTCTCTTACACGATCAGTCCCTTCCATGACTCAAGCCTTCTATGAGACAACACTTCATTCTATGACAAGACTGTTGTCTGTCTGTTCTATGATGCTTCTTTCCAAGACCTGACTCTTCTATGAACCTTCTGTGACCAGATTCTTCCATGACCTGATTGTTTAATGACTCTGAACCAACCCTTTTGTGACCCTTCTAAGACCAAACCCTTCTAAAGCCCAAATAAAGTCACATTTCCATGATTTGACTCTTCCATGGCCCAAATATTCTATGTCCCTTTTCTGACTTCAATCATCTTTGACCCAATTCCGTTATGGGAATTCTATGACCCAACACTTCTATAAACCTTCTATGACTGCTCTCCTCTGTTACTCCTCTAGGACTCAAACCATCTCTCACCTGACTCTTCTCACACCCAAGTTTTCTGTCACTCTTCGATGACTCAACGCTCTTATACCCTACCCTTCTATTACCCAAGTCTTCTACAACTCCATGGAGCTGTGTAAGAGCTTTGGCATCTCCCATAACTCTACAGGAGTTACTCAGTTTGGAATTGCATGGAATAACTGCTCCCAGTTTGATTCAGCAATGCGGGAATGTTCATGACACCGGTGTCATTGGAGTCAAAGCCAGATCTGCCTTCCCAGGGCTTGGGGGTCAGAGCTTGGCCTTTCTGCTTCACCAAGGAAACCCAGAATTTTCTCAGCACCACAGCTGCCCACACAGTGCCTTTTACCTCCTGCAATCATGGCCTCCAATTATTGGCTCTAACGAGTCCCTAGGGACACTTTGTTAGACACAATCCTCTCTGAGACCAATTAATACGTCAGGGTACTCTGAGTTCTGCGTTTGACTACCTGAGAGCTTTGCTCCATCTTCTCTCAGTAGCTGAGGTTCAAAATCTCATCAGCAAATCCTCCCTGGCTCTCACTAAAGTACAGAAAGCCTTAACGAGCTCTTTATCTTCCTGGAGATTTCTTCAGGTTTCAAGCTTTGCGCAGCTCCTTGGAGTCATTTCCCAGTGTGGTTAAAGAGGAAGATTTCAAAGTGCAACTCAGTAAAATATGTTTTACTTGAAATTTATATTTCCCTACTTTTCAGGTTTGGGTTGGAAGGGACCTTAAAGTCCATCCAGTTCCCACCCCTTAGCCATGGACAGGGACACCTCCCCCTGGACCCTGCTGCATTCAAGCTGGCCTTGAACACCTCCAGGGAGGGGGCATCCACAGCTTCCCTGGGCAACCTGGGCCGGGGCCTCACCACTTTCTTTGTCAACAATTTCTTCCTAATGTCTAATCTAAATCTTCCCTAAACCATAAAGACGCACCCTGTCATCCTATCACTCCATGACCCTTGAAAAAAAGACCCTCCCCAGCTTTCTTAGTGACTCCGTTCAGGTACTCGACATTTGCTATGTTGTCTCCCAAATGCCTTCTCTTCTCCAGGCTGAGGAAGTTCCAGAAGATCAATATTTCTTTGGAAACTCTCTTTTGAAAGGGCATGGGATTGGTGGGGGTCTCTTCTGAGTGAGGACAAGCAAAGGTCCTGGTGCCCAGGTCCATCTTCTCAGAGCAATCCTCAGCTGGCCAGGTCTCTCCCCATGTGCTTCATGGAGATGGTTTTTCACTTGTGGGCCAAGCTCAACATAGTTTAACAGGTAAAAGAAAAAAAAGACAAAATCCAACATAATCCAAACCCAAAACCAATGCAGATGCCATCACTTGGCATCCCACCAGTCTACCTTGCATGATAAAAATCTCCACTTCTTCCTTCTTCTGGCACAGTTTTTATTGCTAATCATGGCATCTATGTCATGGGATCTCCCTCTGGTCACCGAGGGTCAGCTCTCCTGGCTGTGTCCTCCTGCCCCATAGAGACCATAGAGACCCATCGGGCCCACAGAGACCATAGAGACCCAGTAGAACCCAAGAGAACCAAGAGAAACCAATATAACACAAGAGGAAAAACCCAAAGGTCAATAGAATCCAACTGAGCCCTATGGAACCCAATAGAACCCGACAGAACCGAACAGAAACCAACAGAATATAACAGAAACAGATAGAATCCAACAGAACCAAAAAGGATCTGAAAGAACCCCATAGAAACCAATAGAAATCAACAGAATCCAAAATAAACAAACAGAAATCAATAGAACCTAACACAACACAACAGAACCTAACAGAACCCAAAAGAAACGAAAAGAACCCAATAGAACCCAGAAGAACCCAATAGAACCCAAAAGAAGCAAAC